>WBZZ01000647.1:17500-90786 GCA_019918135.1 Paulinella micropora
TGCAGCGCAACGACATGCAGTGCAATAGTAGATTCTCAGAAGTGTGTCCAGAGTTCGCTCCTGCTCGGGTCGCAAATGCGAGGGTGAGCACAGAAGAGAGATAAATGAGATCTCAAATGACGCAGGCTTGTTGAGAAAAATTGTTCAGCCGGCACGCACCCCCGGCATCAGCCACGGCGAGTCGGCCGTAGCTAAACAGGTGCACTAAAGCTTCTCAACTGCCTCTTTGATGAAATCTTCATGGGAGATCTTGATCGTCCAGCCAAACCGACAGTTCTCCTTGTCTTGTATATTCAAGCCTACCACCCCTGTCTGATCCTCTTGCTTAAAGACCCTAAATGCATTCTTACCAGCGGCTAAGAACTCGGCTTCTACCTCCTTGCTACGAAACGCTGCCATCATGTCGCGAAGACAAAATCTGGTTTGTCCTTTCCGGTCAGCCACCGCCAAAAGAAGCAAGGAAAAGCAACATGAGCCTTTAAAACCTAAACCTTCTAAGAAAGTGACTAGTTTGTACCGTCACCACTTGCGGCCCGCATCCGGTCTACCGTAGAGTGCTTTGAGCATTTCCCACACATAACCCGGATCTTCTAAACCAAAAAGGTGGTACGATGTAAGTGGCTGCAGACGCTTCAGTGTACGCGGTGCCAACGTCCCACTTCGACAGGACTAAGCAAAAGAACACTGTCAGAGCGAAAAGCATCAAGATGGTAAGGGCACACGGAGTAGGGAAGTCACGTTTCCCAAAGTGCCATCCTTGGATCATGGAAAACCCCTTGGCAGTCCACCTGCTTTTGAACTTCAGGATCTCCCCCCCGGCCTCCTTGGTAGCATCTACGAATCTGCCTTCACAGATATCTTTCTTGTCGACTAAGTCGGCCCGGACTCTCCGGAAGCAACCTTTCTCCCAGAGTGTAAACATCTCCTCTGCTCTGGGGTCATCCTAGTACCCTAGTTCGTCTGCTTGCTTCTCACTCACCTGTCTAGTGAACGTGGCGGCATGAGCGGCCTCTTGACCGGCGGCAAGATACTTGACGATCTCCGTGTCAGACTCCAACATACGGTCTGGGGCGTCGTCATCCTCAAACTTTACCCAGTGGGCAGTGATTCAGTAGGAAGCCAAGGCGAGGAGGAGGAGCTGCTCTCGTTTATGTCGGGGCTCTTGTTGGCAAAGACGCGGCCCTCGCTGCCCATCTGCAGGCAGGACGGCTGCTGTGCACAAGCACTGGACGATAATCTCTATTGCGTGATCCACGAGCCTGGCTGGTTTGAAAAAGCCTAGTAGTAGCGCAGACGTTCGCGCTCGAAATTATGGTCCTTGCGATGTATTGGTTAACACGTGTCGGATTAGACGGCGTTCTTCTTTTCTCCTCTCTTTTTGCTGTTTTATTTTAAAAAAATTTTTGCTTCTCATTTAAGAACCTTGCCACATCTCAAACCCGCGAACACCCGCTTTCCAGGCCAGCAACTGAAGAGTAAGCACCTTGCCAGATCTCAAATCCGCGAACGCTCGCGTCCCGTGCTGGGCTTACAACCAGCGCCGAGACTAATATAAGAACCAGCAGAATCACAGCCATTTATCAATAAGCCGAAATAGTAGCGATGTTTGCCACACTCGTCGATCAGATTAAGTTCAGGAATCATTGCAATAAATAAAAGACATGCAAACACACTTGCTGAAATGCATAAAAATTTGAACAGCACATCCCCCTGGACCCCGATGAATTCTAAATCGCTAATTACAAACTCGATCGGGTGCTTGTGCTCTTGCCCTGGCTCGCACTCTGTTGTTCTTTTTGCTTTCAGCGAAAAGGTTGCAAGATCTTGGCGGTGCAAAGACAATTCTGCCCCGCTGACTTGATCAGAAAGTGTTTGACTGTTTTCAATTAGCTTATATCTTTTGCCTTGTCGCGGGTTTTTGGGCGCGGATGTGTAAAAAGGTCTTCGAGTTCCCGTTGCATGGGAGGAATTCGGTCAGACTGCAATTGAGAACCTGGTAGGGTTCTTCCTTGCACAGGCCGGAAACCGCGCTGGCTGCCAGCAAACTGAAGAGCACCAAGCACGCGGCCGTTTGCATCGACTGTCTTTTTTTTTGCCGTGATTCTGCACTTTTATTAATAAAAGTATTCTTTTTGTTGTTGTTTGAAGAAATTTATCCTTCAAAGCAAAACTCTGTGCTTTAGTAAAGTACGAACACGAAGAACGAACAGACGGAAAAGTTGTTAGAGATGGGGAAAAAAAGGGGGAGGGGGGGGGGGGGGAGGCGAGGAGATCAGACGAAAGAAAAGCTTCCTCTCTCCCCCCGCCTTCCCCACCACACGCACATCATCCTTTGGAAACAGAAGAAGAAAAAACAGAAAAGGGAGAGAGCGGCTTTGAGCGCAAGGGAGCCCCATTGAGTTTTTTCTATTGTAAGCAAATTAAGGTCAGTGCGTAGGAGCCGTCCGGGGCACAACGGGCCGCATCGATACGTTTCTAAACCTCGGAGGAATGTCGTTAGCCAAGGACTTTGCCTGGTGGACAAACGAAGCGTCCGTGCTGCAGCTTATTCTCGCCGCCGTTCTACGACAGGTGCCAGTTGAGCCACCTAGTCTCTGCGCTCTTGTACAAACTACAAAACAAACACCACAAATCAAACCGAACAGGTGCGACGTGGCAAGGGAGTTGTACGCTGATGACCCTAGCAGAGTGTGCCTGGGCAGGCAGGGCCAGTAGAAAGTGAAAGCCATTTCTCGATGGACCCTTGCCATGTCCTCCACCGACAGATCACTAATAGCTATTGAAGCACCCGCAGCGAGCACGAGGACGCGTTGCTAGTGTGTCGCGTCCCCGTAAATCTACAGCAAAACCAAGGCCCAAAAACAACAGAGGAATAGAATTCGTAGTGCGCGGACGAGGCAAAGATCCTGGCTTGAGGGGACTGGAGAACAAAAAAAAAGAAAACAAGGACAGGGAGGGGGGGGAGTGAGAATGAAGGATAGGACGAGACAGGTGTTGCATAGCCAACAAGCGCAACCCTACGAGCTTGGCCAGGTAAGATAGCATGATGTCCTCAGCAGTGAAATCTGCGGGGCACCGTAGCGTGACCAGGTCCAGCGCCTCCACGGCCGAAAAGGGCAGCACATAGACCCCACCCAAAGGAAAGTATTCGAAATAGGTATCATCCGCGGACTGGTTGTAGCAGCGCCCGCGCAAGGGTTTACCACGCTTGTCCCGATGGAACATTGCGATTTTGCCCACAACCTCGTCGGCGCGTGCTCGTCGGCTTAACCAGACAACAAACACAGAGAAAAAAAATACCAAGCACTCTCTCGTTTTTTGCGTCGTCGCACACAGCACCAAGAGAAAAAAAAAAGAAAAAGAAACAAAAGAGAAAAAGAAAGCAAAAAAAAAAAAAAAACAGAGAAGGCCAACCATATCTCAGACAACGCGCGCGTGTCAAGGTATTCGTCGTCGTCGGCCTTGCCAGACACAACTCGCTGGGACGGCGCCACCGCTGCGAACCGGCCAGCATGCTCAGCAGCTTGAAAGGCAAATGCTGGTACGTATCCACGAAAGTGTCGTCCAGCACCAAGTCGGCGAACAGCTGGTTTTCCTGTCACAACACATAGTGGTGGACGGCACATTCGGCGAGGGCCGGGGGGAAGCCCGGCGGACTTGTCGAACCTGCGCCAGCTGCGCCTCGGGCCCCGCGCGTCCAAGCAAGAACACGCACCTCGAGCCGCTGGGCCGCAGGCTGGCGGCAGAGCACCACGTCCGGCGGATGGCCAGGCGCCGCTCAAAGTGCCCCGGCGCGCTGTAGATCACGATCAAGGAAGGCGCCCCGCACGGTGCGGGGCGCGCTAGCGCTAGGCCCAGGATTTCCAGCAGCGCCCAACAGCCCGCCAGAAGCGCCAAAATCCGAGGCATATTGCGGCGTCCTGTCTGCCTCTGGCCTCCCATCGGAACAGAAAAGATTTTTTTTCTGGATACCAGACTCTCATTAAGGCAAATGTTACCCCCACCCCTTTCCACGCCGCCCCCCCCCCCCCCCTCTACCCGATCCGTTCCGTCTGTTACCCGTGTTCTCTCCCCCCCCCCCCACCCGCCGGGGGGCCTTCGCCTGCGAAGCTTTTTAGGCAAAAGCCGCCATTGTCGAAATGTCCTTCGCAAGAAAATCACAGCAACAACTACCAAAAAAAAACAAAGAGTAAGGGAGAGAGGGACAGCTCCAGGAGAGGGGGGGGGGCCGGGGTTTGTGACGTCCAAACCCCAAAAACGCCCCCCCAAAAAAAGGCAATGCAGGGGATCAGGGAAAAGCGCCGCAATTTGCGGCAAAAGGGCAATTATCCGCACCTCCCGGCATTTCCGGTATTTGTCGCGAAATTCACCGGAAAATTGAAACATGTGAAAAAAAATTTTGCAAAGGACATTCTGGCAATTGAAAATTAGCAAAAGAAAATTTTTGGGGAAAGGAGGGCGGGCGGGGAATTTCTTTTTTGTCTAATTTTTTCCCCTCCCGCCGGCCTTTCCCCAAAATTTTCCTTGGGCTCTTTTTCAATTGCCGAAATGTCCTTCGCCCAAAATGAACTTCGCTGCATGCCGCAAAATGCGGCAGAAAACAAAGTGCCCGCAGATTGCGGCGTTTTCCAATTTTGTCGCGAAATTCACCGGGAAATTGAAACCTGTGAAATTTTTTTTTTGCAAAGGACATTTCGGCAATTGAAAATTAGCCAAAGAAAAATTTTGGGGAAACGAGGGCGGGCGGGGAAATCCTTTTTGTCTAATTGTTTTTCCCCGCCCGCCTTGTTTTCCCCAAAAAGTTTTCTTTGTCTCTTTTTCAATTGCCGAAATGTCCTTCGCCAAAAAAATTTATTGCGTGCCGCAATTTGCGGTCGATCTGAAGTGTCCACAAATTGCGGCGTTTTTGGCAATTGTCGCGAAATTCACGGAAAACCGAAACCTTTGAGAATTTTTTTTTTGCAAAGGACATTTCGGCAATTGGCAGGTAGCCAAAAGAAAAATTTTTGGGGAAAGGCCGGCGGGCGGGGAAAAAAATTAGAAATTTTTTTCCCCCGCCCGCCCTAGTTTCCCCAAAAATTTTTCTTTTGGCTACCTGCCAATTGCCGAAGTGTCCTTCTCTCCAAAAAAAATGTTATTGTGTGCCGCAATTTGCGGCAGAAAAACAAATGTCCAAATATTCCGGCGTTTTGGGCATTTGTCGCGAAATTCACTTGATTCCGGGGCAGGCAAGATTTTTTAATAAAAACGCAATTTTCACGCTGATCCCCAAATACTCTTATTTTTTCCTCTTCTTTTTCATCATCTCGTCATAAGCTTTGGCGGAGGGTGGCGTGCCTCTGTAGCGCCTCAAGACGGCTGCATTACGCCGGCGCGATCCGTGGTAGCGTAATCGATCAACATCAATCTGGTGGCCCCTCCTCCCGATCGGAGACGTTCACAAACTGGGCCCAGCTTTCTGGATACTTTTAGAGTCTGCCCGGAGGGGCCCGCTCAGTTCTTGTGAGGGCTGGAGCTGGGCCGCGATTGCTTCAGCCCCCGCAACCAGCGTTGTTTCGCTGTCGTACAAGCGCCCGGCACAGACCGCACCGGCCGCGGCGAGCAGCGAGGCTAACACCAGGCGAGATGCCCGGTGCTGCCAAAACAGGGGCGTAAGTACTAGCCGTGGCCAGCATGCGCCAGCACGCATGAATCACTATTCCTTCCATTTGCTGGAGTTGTGCCACAGTGTAAATGCTTAAAGGGGTCAACAATTCTGCTTTGTTCCAATTTCCTTCGTCCTCGAATTTCAGAGCTATCCAATAGCAAGCTAAGGCCACGAGCTGGAATTTTTGCGGGTCGAATTGAAACTCTGGTCTCTGGGTGAAGTAGCAGAAAATCTCTGCTGCCAAGACAAACACCTCCGGGCGCATTGGAGGCTTAGTCTCGAAGAATTCATAAGTGATTTCCAGCAACCACTCCATGGCAATGGCATAGCACAGAAGACTGTACGGAACGCTCGTCGACTGGAACCTCGTCTTACAGGCTTGCATCGATTGTTCGCGTGGCAGGGCGTACTCCCATTCTGTGGGGATCTCGTACGGGTCCGGTGATGATGTTGCAGTCAGCTCCCAGCCGGTGCCCACTTCTTCGGGGGCGCCGGCAGGGGGCAGGAACAGGGTTTGCCGGCGCTGGCCCGCGTCCAACGTATAACGGAGGCCCAGCGCGGAGCCCAGCAGCAGCCACGTCTCCTCGCCTTCGCGCTGTGGCCCTTTGTCTAGGTAAGCAGCCAGTACCAGGGCCCAGGTTGGCCGTGCGGGTTGGCGGCAGCGCAACAGCGTAAACTCCAGCTTGCTAACTCCGTCGCGGCACAGGGCGGGCGGCGCTTTGGCTAGGAACGCCGCCGCCCGGCAGCTGAGTTCCTGGCTGTGCTCCAGACCGTGCAGTTCCCAGGCACCGTTGCGGCGGTGCAGCACAAAAGCGTGCTCTTGCAGCAGGCACAAGAACGTGCTGGCACGTTCCTGTGCCTGGCTCTTTTCCTCGGCGCCGTCTAGGTAAAATCTGAGCGTTCCTGGTGGCTCCAGGCACAGCACAAAGGAGCTGAGCCCGCCTTGGTACGTAAAGGCAGGGTCTAGCTCCGAGAGCAGCGCCCTGGCGGTCAGGAGCCGCGTTAGCGCGACCGACGCACTCTCGGGCGAAACAATGTCGGGGCCGTCGTGCAAGGTGAAGCTTTTCTCGCCGGACACTGTAGGATTGAGGCGGGCATCTAACAGGCCCAGACCGCCTACTACCATGCTCCGCAGTTTTAGCAGACGATTGGGGCCACCGGAGTCGAAGGCAAACTTCCTGTCCCAGCCTAAGATTCTGCACTCAGAAGCAGCAGAAGCAGAAGCAGAAGAAGCAGCAGAAGAAGAGGAAGAAGCACCCCCTCCCCCCCCCCCCCCTCTCTACAGCAGATGGTTCCCTCCCCCCACCCCGCGCCGGCGCTTGCTCACAAAAATAAGTAGCTGCCTGTGCCATAGCAAAAATATTCTTTAGCTGTGTTTTCGGTTTCCCGGTGAACTTCGCGCCAAATGTGGAAAATGCCGCAATTTGCGGACATCATCTTTTGCCGCAAATTGCGGCACACAAGGAATTTTTTTTTGAGCGAAGGACATTTCGGCAATTGAAAATCAGCCAAAGAAAATTTTTGGGAAGGCGGGGAAAAAAATTACTGTAGCTAATTTTTCCCCGCCCGCTCTTTTTTCCCCAGAAATTTTCTTGGGCGCTATCGCCATCGCCGAAATGTCTTTTGCAATATTTTTTTCTGTCTGCTGATTTCCGGTGAATTTCGCGCCAAATGTGGAAAATGCTGTATGTTACGGACAATTACCTTTTGCCGCGAATTGCGGCACGCAAAAAAAACTTTTTTTTAGGCGATTCTGGGGCTTGCACGACCCCGGCCCCCCCCCCCCCCCACTCTCTCTCTTTCCCTCCCTCACTCTTTGTTTTTTTTGTTGTGGTAGTTGTTGCTGTTTTTTTCTCGCTTCTCTTTACTTAATAAACGAAAGGCTAGAAAAATCCGGCTGCCATTGGCCAAAGGGATGTCATGGACGAGAATGTCTACAGGTTGGAGGTGAGCTACACTACTGAACAAGCTCTGCGCTGCGTGCGAGCAGCATCGTGATGTCCTGGTGTGTATCTCACTGCCGGCAGTTCAACAGCTCTCGTCGGCGCCCAAGGGGCCCTGCGCTTGCACGCCCGTGACGACGACGCGGGCAAGAAAAAAGCGCAGGGTAGACGACCCTCTGCTCAAACGACTATATGAGGACAGGGATGCGCTGGGCGCCTTCTTCTGCCAAAGCGACGCACCGTACGCTGCCGCGCTGGACGAGGCGCTGGCCGGAGGCGGCACCGCGCCAACGGCGGACCGCCTGAGCTACGGGCTGGCTACGCGCTGGCACGAGGCCGGCCGGCGGGACGCCGTGCGCCGGTGTCTGTACTTTCTGCGCAGGGCCGCCGCCCGGCAGGCTAATCGGCAGGACGAGGAAGAGCTGTATGAGATCCTGTGCAACCCCCAGACGCTAACCCGACCATGTTGCCAGCAGAGGTACATAAACGGACTGAAACGGTGGTTGGCCCGCCCAGACAAACCTCTCCAGGTAGGCGAGCTGCTCCTAGAACCCTACCGCGGCCGCTGGCAAATTTCTGCGGCCGAAGCCAAGGCTATTTGCGAGCCGGCCCTCCAGCTCAGTTACCAGGGCGTGACCGCGAGCACGAGAGTAGAGGCCAGGCGGAGTATGGCTTGCCTGTTCAACCACAGCGATGCCACCGCGGATGAAGACAGCCAGCACGGCACGTGGCGCGTGTGGGTGTACGGCCTAGCGCTGGCGCTGGCAGAACGGTTCGGGGTTTGTGCACAAGTACGAGCAGCTTTCCGCGCCCGAGCGGATCAATTACCCCTTCGGCAAGGCGCGCCCCGCGGCCGAAGAAGGTATCATTGTAATCAAGGAGTACAAGTGTGTCCACCTTTGGGGCAACAAGGTGCGTTCGGAGGAGCCAGCGCCTAAGTCGTGGATCGACGTAGAACTGGAAATTCTCAGACAATACAACATGCAGTGGCTTCATCCAAGCTTTGAGCAGCTGCGTGTCCGTGTGTCGGCCGCGCCGAATGGCGCACATTTCTTCTCGGGGCCTGGGCTGCTAAACCCGCAAATCCGACAGATCTTGTTCGATGCCTTCCGGTCGAACACTAGCGGCGTTCGGCCGACGTTGCAGTTGACGACTTTGGGCGGCCGGCTAGGCTACCTGCACAAACCCGTCGGGGGCAGGCCCCAGCAGCGCCGATCGTAGATAAATAGTGCGCGGCGTTTTGGCAAGTGGCGCGGGCGATTAACAGGCAGCCCGCTCTGCGGTGCGACGACTGCCCCCCGTACCGACGCAAAACGAATAAGCCTTCTGTTTCTGCTGCTTCTGCTGCTTCTTCTTCTGCTTCTTCCTCTTCTGCTGCTTCTTCCACTGCTTCTTCCTCTTCTGCTTCTTCTTCTTCCTCTTCTTCTGCTTCTTCTTCTTCCTCTGCTTCTTCCTCTGCTTCTTCCTCGGGGCCAGGGCCGCAGCGTGGCCCCCCCCTCGATAAGGGGGGGGGGGGGGCGCACACACCGACTTCCCTCCCCACCCCTCCCCCTCCTCTTGGTTCCTTTTGTTGTCCTTCTCCTCTTCCCACACACAAGCTTCCCTTGTTTTTTTTTTGTAATCCCTTTTTTTCTTAGCAACAAAAATGCAGCGGCTCTCGCAGACGACAATCGCGGATGACGACGACGACGACGACGAGGTCTTCGCTCTGTTTTCTTTAAATGTTGTCCAAAAGGCTGAGCTGCGTTTAGATTGCCAGCGCCAACAGGCGGAGACACAGCGCTTGCTGGCCAACGCCCGCCCGCCCCGCGACGCCAGGCGGCCGAGCCCCTTTGTAGTTTATGCCACGGTGCTACTGGCGTCCCTCATGCTGCTGGCTGCCCTGCACACGTCTGTGACCGAATGGCGGATTTCCCGTCTGGAAGCCCGCAACCAAGCGCTCGGCGTCCGCGCCAGGCTGCGCCAGAGCACGGTGGACTTGGAGCTCGCGGTCGTCACGCTGCACGCCGGCTGGAGCGGCTACGACTGGGCCGACTGTTCCTTCAGCCGGCCGAAGCGAGACTAATGCCGCCGGCACGGCTACCTGCTGCTCGACGAGCGGCACTACGCGCCGGAGGACGCCCTCCCGCTCCATTGGTGGATGTTTCCCCGAGCGGCGCGCTTCCGCAAGCTGCAGTACTTGGAGCAGCTGCTCCGCGCGCGTCTGCCGTGCCGCTACTTCTTCTGGCTCGACGGAGACGCGTTGTTTGTGGACCAGAACCGCAGCGTGCAGGCACAGCTGGAGGTCGTGCGGCAGACTGTGGGACCCAACGCCACCGACGACCCGGTGTTTGTGCTCGTGGCGTCGCACAAGCGGTACGGCCTCAACAACGGCGTGTGGCTCGTGCAGAACTCCCCGCGGGCGCACGCCGCGGTTCTGGAGATGTACAACAAGCTCGTGGCTCTCGGCAGTCACGTCGCCGACCAGCTCAGCGTAGCGCGCTACTACCGGGAACACGCGGACTTTGTGCGCGACTCGACGTGGCTCGTGCCCGAAGAAAACGCCTCTTTGCTGCAGCGGTCCTGGGCGGGGCCCGACGAGCCCACTTCGTTCATCTTACATTTGCCTGGCAAGACCATGCACGAACGCCGTGAAAGGCTGGCGGCCTTTGGCCTGCTGTGCACGCAGCAGCAGTAAAGAAGGAAAACCGGCCGTTCGAAAAAAGGGCGCTTTTTTTTCTAATTCTTTTTTGTTGGACAAAAAAAAAAAAAAAAAAAAAAAAAAAAAAAAAAAAAAAAAAAAAAAAACTAACCCTGGAAAATAGACAAGGGAGGAGGGGGGCCGGGGGGAGAGGACGGGACCGCCTAGTTTGTGCTTATTTCCCCCCCACCCCCCCTCCTTAATTTTTTTCTCTTCTTGCATTGAACAATGCTAAACCTCTAATTTTGTTTTCTCTTTTCTGCCTTTAGCATCTTAATCCAAAAGAAAAAGAAGAGAGGGTGGAAAAAAAGGGAAATCGATCTTTTTTTTATTTTCTTGGCAGTTGCAGCGGAAAGAAAAAAGAAGAAAAGATGCACCCGGGAAACACACACGTCGTGGTCGTACTGGCGCTGCTCGTGGGTGCGGCGTGGGCGCAGAGATGCTATCCACAATTTAACAAGCCTTACAAGGTGTTTTCCGACGTCCAGAGCACGGGGGTTGTCGTGTATTCCGCCAGGGCGCACAGCCCGCACGTCCGCTTCGTACCGCACCGGGTGCAGTACGGGCCTTGTTCCGCCAGACCAAACCATTTGCAGATGTTTGCGCACTTCATTGATGCCAGGAGCAACAGGGTCGTGTACACAGAACAAATCACCGAACAGCTTGGAAAACCTGGACTCTCCGTCTGGTTGGGAATTCCCCGTAGCAACATGTTCCGGCACGTGCAGCAGCCGTACGACCAAGTAAACATCAGCGTCCAATGTGGGGGGGCCGGCCGCTGCGAAAAGGTGTTCGTCGCGGTGAAGATCGGGTGTCATCGCGTGCCACTCGAGCTGCCTTCTTTGGTCCTGCAACTGGTGGTCATTTCTATGGCTTGCGTGGCCTGCTGTGGTTGCCAGGCGGGAAAAGCAGATAAAAACGGGAAAAAAGAACTGCTATTCGCGGCCATGAAATTTTCACGGATCGATTTTGCCAAGCAGTCGCTGCAAGCATTTGAGCCAAACGAAGTTAATGCCGAATTGGCAGCAGGTCAATTGGCAAGGTATTGTGAACTAAACAGAGAAAAGGAAAAAGATTGAAATGACCACAACCGCGTATCAACCAAAATTAGTGAAAGATGCATGAGAAAACAAAAGCAAATATCAGAGGCATTCACGCGAACAAACCCGTCAATTGGAAACGATATTTTCTTGAAGTTGGTACGAATTTTAGAATTAGCAGAAATATGTCAGCACAAGATAATATACAAGAGCAAACTCGAAACGAGACAACAAGAAGCAATCATTAAGTTAATTCAAAATAGCATAAGTAACGTTTTCGGAGACAGCACAACGGAGGATATTGTCAAGAGTTTGAAATTCCAAGCACAAACTTTGGTAGAAGGTGGCATCACTAATGTCTTGACATGGCGCAGAAGATACTGGCCCAGCCAGTGGTTTATTTGTCTGCGATGGTCGAAATTGTACTCTGGTTTTCTCTGGTGGTGTTTCTGTTCATTGTCGTTCCGCTCAGGGCCGTAGCTACCCGCTGATGCCACGTCGACGCGCTGTTGCCGACCCATTGAAACGACATTACAGCTGCCAGTGGCGGGGGGCCATTCCAGCAAACGCACGCGACGTCGTCAAAGCTAGTCGCCAAATCCTCTTACGACTGCTGGCCTGGGGAGGGGCTCACCCCCCGCCACCGCCACCGTTTCCCCCCCCCCCCCCTCCCTTCCCCTCTCTGTAGGCATCTCTGGGTTTTCAATCCAATCTGAATTTTATATTAAATATATATTCGTCCACGTGTTCCCGGAACTTGTCGTCGGCCGTGTACAGTCTGTGCGCCCTCGCGGTCTGCAGGTCCAAGCGCAGCCTTTGGCTCACTTGCCCGGAATGCATGCGCAGCGGCTCGTAGTGCTGATCTGGACGCTTGTGGTGGTGGTAATGCAAATAGTGGAATAGGAGGTACAGCTCGGATGGGTCCAGGACCTGCAAGCCATGGGGGAATCCGGTGTACACCTCTTGCAACAGCCCTCTATTGGTAGAGTCTCGATCATAACCCATGATGTGTTTACAGCCATTGTCTGAAACGAGCATTGCCTTTAGCAATTTGTACCTGAAGCTACGCATTGCAGCGAACTGTTCGTTGTTTTGGGGCGTGAACCAAGACCTGAGCAGCCATTTCAGGCCATGCCCGACGGTGCGTTGCGCTATCTCGCGCGAGGACACGAGCATAGTGACCAAGCGTCCGCAGTCCTCGAAGTCCTCACCATGGTCCAAAACTACGGTAAGAACGCTGTAACCTCGGTTGTCACAGAAGTTAGGATCTGCCCCGCGGGCTAGGGCCCAGGCCACGTGCTCGACCCGCCCGAGGCGGGCCAGCCGCATCAGCAGCGTTATGCTCCCAAACGTCTCGCCGAAACTGTCGAGGGCGTCGATGTTGACCCTCCACGTGTCTAACACCGCGCCTAGAATCCGGCTGGACGGGCCAATCATGTCCAGCGCCCCCCGGGTATACCGGTTATGAAGAACTGGGCATAAGCTAGCCATGGCCTCCTTTTTCAGCTCCGAGTCGTTGGCTAGTACCGTCGACAACAGCATCGTGTGCAGTTCCCGGAGATGCCTGCCCCCGAGCTTATCATCGCTCAAGAGCCCATGAGGTTGCGTGGCCACCTCGGCCAATACCCGGTAAAGCTTCTTCTTTCTGACCCATTCTGGTGCTGCCTTGATTTTTTCTGGGACTGTTTTAAACTCCAGTTTCTGTTGGTTCAGCCGCTGCTCTAGCAGCCAGCGGCGACAGTCGTTTTCCTCGTCTTTGAGCACCTTCAATTGCTGCAGCTGTCGTTCGAGCCTGCTGTTGACCGCGGTGTCGCCGCCCTGGATGTTTGCGTGGCCCTTCAGACTACGCTGGAAAGCTTCGAGCACTTTTGACCTATCCACCAGCGCACTTTCAATCTTGCCTTCATTTCCAGGCATGAGCTTTAGTTCGCATAACGCTGGCGTCTCTACGTTGAGCACGTACGTCCGGCCCTTGACTTGGTACTCGCACGCTTTGTTGACGTACCGGTCGTCGTCGGTCCATTGCATGGCCGGCCGCTGGTCCTCTTGGCCGAAAAGGAATCTGTATGTTTTTTTTTAACTTTCTTCAATTTTCTTCTTTTTTTTAAAAGTACGTAATCGTTGCGGGGAACAAAAAAGAGAGAGAAACCGTGTTGTTATTTTTTTGCAGGGTGCAAAACGCCATAGGGAGAGGGGGTGGAGTAAAGTAGGGGGAGGAGTGGGGAAGCATGGCAAAGATTTTTTTTTTGTTTTTTGTTTTTTTCACCGAGGCTGTGAGAGTGGCGGCAAAGAAGAGGCGGGAGCCGCAAGCTCTTTGATTCGTGCGCTCTAGTCTTTGCTTTGGTTGTAGTGATTCTTACAAGAAAGGTTTAGGTCAGCACAAATTCCGCACAGTGTGGGAGCAGGGTCCGCCAGGTGGACAGCGCAGAAACTCCGAGCAAGCTGTGGGGTAGGCTCAAGAACCGGAGGTGCTGTAACGGCGGGAGGACCTCGTGCAACAAGGGCTGGCTATTGCAGTCCCTAAAAGATCCAGTGATCGTTAGTTCGCGCAGCCCGTGCGTTGTTGCCAGCACCCTGGACACTTGTGACAGGTCTAGCACACTATCTTGCTCCACCACAATTGAAGTTAGGCCGGGTACAGCCAAGCGGTTCAGTTGGCTCCAAACCTCATCGGTTTGTTGCGACGACGATGGCGACGGCCCCGGGGCCCAGACAGTGAACCCGCGACATCTTCTGACCTCCAGCCGCCGTAGCTTGGGACAATTGACCACTACTAGAGCTTGCTCATCGAAATGGCAGAAGTCCAGAGATAACTCCTCTAGCGTCTGCGGCAGCGTTAGCCTGGCCCCAAATCGACAGAACTTCAGCTCTAGCCTACGGAGCTTGGTAGCGGACTCTATGAAAAGCGGGTCGCGACAAAATTCTAATTTCAATTCCGTTAGTTTCGAGATTTGAGGCCGGATCGCGGGCGGAACGTTGATGGTGACTATGTCAAGCTCCAGCGTCGTTAGCCTGGGCGCGGAGAAATTTCCCAGCCAACCTAGGCTTTCTTGGGTGAGGCGCGATAAACCCAAGACTCGCAAGCTCAGCCAGTCGGCGGGCAGTCCGTTGCTCGGCGCGCAGGGCAGGCGCAGGCTCTCCAGGCGTTCGGCAAATTCGGCCGACCGCTGCCAGCTCCAGTCGTACTCCCGCTCACCTGTGACCTGTATAATAATTTCCAAATGTCGCAAACGACGCAAATTGTCCAAGAAGCTAGTGTCGGTTACGGGCGATTGGCTTTCCAGGACGAGCGAGGTTAAGGTCTCGGGAAAAGCAAGAGTACTCCCCCATAATTCAAACCCGCCGATCAGACTGAGCTTGCGATGATCACAGCCAATAAGCAGCTTCGTAAGTACGCTAGACAACAGTGAAGGGGACCCTGCAAAGTCCAACGTCAACTCTTCTAGGCGCGGAGCCCACGCGGACAATTGCGCGCTTTCTTTTTGCTCTGGGTCGTTCAGGACATTGATTGGGTTGTCTTGGCCAGACCCTGCTCCACAACTACTTGTCACGTGCAGACTGCGGAGCTCTTGCCCAAAGCCGGACAGACTCCTTAAAGAGGCCAGATCGGCAGAGCTGCACCGCAGCTCTTGCAGTGACTTGGCGTTCTGTAAATTGCCTAACCGAAGTGAGCTTGCGAAGCCAACAGAATCAAAAATCGTGAGCTTTTCTACGCCTGCAAATGCGCTAGAATGCTCACACAGTCCCGCCGCACGCCAATCCTCGCGCAACCACAGGCCTTGTAGAGATTTCGCGTTGTCGAATTCAATCTTTGGCAGGATAGCTTTCCAACTAGTCCGACCGTAAATGGCAGGTTCTTCCCTGTCCAAGATCAACTGGTAGACGGACTGCGGCTTTCGCACCGCTGCTCGGATTCGCTTATTGGTACAGCCTAAAACACCGAAAGCCCAGCAGGCTAGGGTCTGCTAACAGAATTATGAGCTCCAAGAGCTCTGGTATCTCGACGACCTTCAGAAAAAGTTCTGGATCCTTAGCAGATTGGTTGCAGGTTCGCTGTCGTTTGCTAGCCTCGCGCCCAGCTTCTGGGCAGGGGTGTCGGTGCATAACTGTGGCACGCACCCAAAAAAACACAACCATCAATTTTGCACTTGTACGGTTTTGTTTTTCTTTGTTCTCGGTGGTTTTTTTTTTTTTTTTTTAACCTGGGCTGAGATTTAAAACACCTTTCTTTTTTTTTAAGTCTGCTACTCCTTCTGTTGCTACTTTCTTCCTACCCGTTCCCCAACCCCCCTGCCCCATCCCCGCCCCCCAAACTGATTTCTTCCCCAAATTGTACATATACTGGAAATTAAAAAAAGGGGGGAACCAGGAAGACAAAGAAAGGAGAAGGTGCTGTTTTACTTTTTTTACAGGAGGCAAACGCCGAACCGGGAGGGCAAGGGGAGGGGGGCAGCGAGAAGGGGCTGAGGGGAGGAAGGTGTGACAGATATTTTTTTACAGATGCTAAAGCAAGAGCCCGGCAAGGGTTGGGGGAGAGAGAGAGGGAGGGGAGGGGGGGAGTAAGGACAAAATGGCACAAAGTACGCAAAAAAAGAAAAGGCTGGCAAAGTGTTCTGTTTTGCCTGTGGAGTTATATTGCAGCTATATAACGGTCACGTGTTCGCGGAACCCGTCGTCTTCCTGGTACAGGACAGTTGCCCTCGCGCGCTGCAGGTCCGAGTACAGCCTGTCACGCACTTACCCTGGAGAAGGGATGCACAGCAGCTCGTAGTGCCGGTCTGGATGTGTGTTGTGATGGTCATGCAAATAGTGGAATAGGAGGTACAGCTCATACAGTTCCAGGACGGGGGCACCTGCGGGGGCTCTGTAGTACACCTCTTGCAGCAGCCCCCTTCTTGTAAGGTGCTGATCATAAACCATGACGTGCTTACAGGCGTTGTCTGAAACGAGCATGGCTTTTAGCAACTTGCGCCTGAAGACACTCCCTTGACGACGGAAGTGTGCGTTGTTAGGGGGCGTGAACCATGACCTAAGCAGCCATAACAGGCCACGCCCGATGGTGAGTTGCTCTATCTTGGGCGAGGACACGAGCATAGTGACCAGGCGTTCGCAGTGCTCGAAGTCCTCACCATGGTCCAGAGCTGCGGTAAGAACGCTGCGACCTCGGTTGTCGTCAAAGAAGTTAGGATCTGCCCCACGGCCTAGGGCCCAGGCCACGTGCTTGGCCGGACCGAGGCGTGCCAGCCGCAACAGTAGCGTTGTGCTCCCCTTTTATTCGCCGGAGGTGAGGGGGGCGTCGATGCCGACCCCCCACGTGTCTAGCACCGCGCTTACAATCTGGCTGGACGTGCCAAACCTGGCAAGTGCCCCCCATGTACACCTGTCATGAAGAACTGGGAGCAATCTAGCAAGGACCTCTTATTGCAGATAAACGTCCCTGGCTAGTACCGTCGACATCAGCATCGTGTGCAATTCCCGGAGATGCCTCCCCCCGAGCTCATCATAACACGAGACCTCATGAGACGGCTTGACCACCTCGGCCAGCCGTGGATAATGCTTACGGATTCTGACCCCTTTTAGTGCTGTCCTGATTTGCTCGAGCACTTCTTGAAACTCGAGTTTCTCTCGGTTCACTGCTCTAACAGCCACCGGTGGTATTCTTTTTCTTGGTCTAGGAGCACTTTCAATTGCTGCCGTTGTCGTTTGAGCCTGCTGTTGACCGCGGTGTCGTCGCCGCCCTGGATGTTTGCGTGGGCATTCACACTACGCTGGAAGGTTATGAGCGCTTTTGAAATATCCACCAACGCACTTTTGATCTTGCCTTCGTTTCCAGGCGTGAGCTTCAGTTCCCATAACGCTGGCGTCTCCACGTTGAGCACGTACGTCCGGCCCTTGACTTGGTACTCGCACACGCGGTTGACGTACCGGTCGTCGTCGGTCCATTGCATGGCCGGCCGCTGGTCCCTTTTGGCCAAAGGATTCGATTTTTTTTTTTGTTGTTGTTGTTGGTTTTATTTCTTTTTGTACGTGATTGTTGGAGGAAACAAGAGAGAGAAACCGTGCTGTTATTTTTTCTTTGGGCAGGATGCAAACACCACACCGGGCAGCGGAAGGGGAGAGGGAGAAGGAGGGGAGTCGGCAGGCAGCCTTGTTTTTTTTCCCACCTCTTTGTACCGAAGCCTGCCCCCCCCCCCCCTTCCCCCCCCCCCCCCCCTCGCACGTTTTTTTTTTGTTGTCGAGGTAGAAAATGTTCCGCTTTTTGTTTTTTGCTTTCTTTTTTTTGGTAACACAGAATTTTTTTGTTTCTTTTGCCCCTGCTTGAAAAAAAAAACAAAGCCGCATCCTTTGCCCCCACCCAATGCAACCCGCGACCGCGGACGCCGCCGTCGAGAGCCTGCGCGCCGTGTGGAACCTGCGGCGCAAGAGCCAGCCCGCAGCGCGCGAGGCAATCGTCAACGATAACGCGCTGGCGGCACAGTCCAACGGTCTGCTGGGCGTCGTGGCCCTGTGCGTGCGCAACGTGGCCGCGCTGCTGGAACGGGAGCAGAGCGAGCAAAACGAAAAACGCCGCCTGCGCAGCGTCCTGGACGCGGCCGCGGACCCGTTCGCAATTTCCTCGGGCAGTGACGGCGCGCGCCGCTGGGCCGCCATGCAGCGCGCGCTCGACTCGCTGCTCACCGACGGCTCCAAGCGCTCGCTCGATCAGACACGCTTCCACGACGCCATGCTCGTCTCCTGCGCGCAGCTCGTCATGGCAAGCACAACCTCGAGGCCGAGCAAGACTCCATGCTCGCGCAGCTCCAACGAGACAATCTGCCTTTTTCGACACTGATTTTATGCCCACGAAGGTCAATACACCAAAAATATATACACAGATACATAAATACGTACATATACTCAAAGGTGGGGAAAAAGTACATCGGTCGCGATGTTCTGTGCATCTCTTCTGTACACGACCCCCCGAGTTCGACTTTTGATTATGGCCACCCAGCGCAAATCAGCATCACTTCTAATGAAGAGCACCCTCCATTACTTCACGCAGTTCGAGGGCGGCTCGGCGCGCATCGTCGAGAATAACGCTTTCAAATTTACGTTTAAGTCCAGCGACTTTGCAGGCTCGCGCGCCGAGGCGCTGCGCACCGGCGCCGTCAGCTGCGTCAATACGCGGAGAGAGCGCGAACCTCGTTTTAATAGACGAGGCCACTTTTGTGCCCGTCGCCACGCTCAGGCTGGCCCCGCATGTTTCGGTTGAAAATACGTCGCTTGTTTGTATATCCACGCCGGCCGGCCACGACAACTACTACTCGAAGCTGTTCGAGAAGCCCAAGGACGCGGACGACGACCCGCTGGACCAGGCGTTCCTCCGGTTCCACGTCGATCTGCTGTGCGACGCGTGCCTCGAAGCTGGGACGATCCGGACGTGCGACCACAACGCGCATCTGATGCAGTCTTGGCACAGGTGGAAAACGACGCGCCGAGGCTCGAATGAATTTGGACGAGATGTACGCACAAGAATTGCTGGGCACCGTCATCAAAGCCGGTGGTGGTTTGTTCTCGGGCGCGGCAGTCTCACGGTTTCTGGCGGGAGTGCTAATTCCAGAGCTAGAAATGGAAAGGCTCAACTCGAAGCGCCCTCGCGGTCGGGCCGTTCGCGCCGCCCCAGCAGCTCGCGCGGCTCGCGGCCGCGCGAGAGAGTGCAATCGCTGCGGTCAAGAATGCTGGCGAGCACCTGTGCTTCCGGTCGAGGCCCGTAGTCTACGTATTTGTGGATCCGGCGGGCGGCGGTGCGTCGGAGACCGCCGCTATCGCCATCGTGCACTCGGAAGAAGGCAAAATAGTTGTGGTTGGTCTGTGTTCCTTGGCCAAAACGCCGGCCGGGGACGAATTGGACAAGGGATTGCCAACGTTTTTTCGCCAGCTACAAAACCATCCTGACCTGGAGGAGGCTCACTTTGTTGTAGGTAACACAATTCTTTTTTAAGCTCTTGGCGTAATTCCAGACGATATTTGTGTGCTATATTTTTTTTAGGGATCGAAAACAACTAAGGCGGTCAAACTCTGGTTCGACTTCTCTTAGGAAGATATGTGGGCCGTTTTGGTCAACTACAGTGAGTGGCGAGATCCTCTTCAAGAATCGAAAGAAACTTTTCAAAAAACGGCTTGTGTACAAATCGACATGCCAGGTGGTTGGAAGCCATTTATTACTAGACTTTTGAAAAAGAAACCTCCTTAAAGCTTCGCAAAATTATGTTTTGGTAGGGAGAAATTCTAAGATAGACATGCTAAGATTGCTGGAACAACAGCTGCTTAATGTACGCCAAGACCAAGGGGGAGGGATTTCAGGGAAAACAACACAGGGAAATCAAGATGATTTGGCTATGTCACTTATTCTCTGTCTGTGCTGGTGTCACGTGTCGGGCTAGAAGCAAAAATAGAAAAAGATCTGTTTTGATTTTACTTTAATATTAAAACAGAAATTGGATTACAAAAAAGAAAAAAAAAGGGAACAAGTCGGAGGGGGGGGGGGGGGTTAGCAGCATAAAAAGGGGGGGGGGGGGTTACAGTGCTTCGTCGGACTCTGAATCGTCTGACTCTGAATCGCCGGACTCTGAATCGTCGCCAGTGCCGGGGGGAAGCTCGTGCAAGATGGACGCGGCCGTAGCCAGCGGCTTGTCCTTGATCTTCGCGTACTCGTGCTCCCATGCATACAGCACGCGGCAGCCAGGGGGCATTCTCTGTCGAAGGTAGTACATCCGGGCCATCGTTTCTCTGCGCCCGCTAACCCGTGATCGTCCGTGAGCATAATCGGGATGGCCCCGCGGAAAGCCGTGGTACGCGTTCCCGTGGAACTCGTACACACAGTTGCTGGCCGCGTCGTAACCGTCCAGGCGCAGCTTCGTGCCCGGGACTCGGGACTCGACCCCGTGCGGCACGTCGCTGCCGTTCACAAAATGCTTGTGCTGGATTGTGCAGCCCAGCGTTTGCTCGAGCCTGTCCCACAGCTTGCATGCCGCGATCGAACAGCCTGTCGCGGGCTTGGGGATCAAACCGCGCGCAAACGCGTGCTCCGCGCACAGCTTGTTACGGCGCCCGCTTTCGTCTGGAAATGTCGCGTGTTTTTGGGAGTCAACAGGGCAGGCTTCGCAAGGTTTCCGCACCCTGTGGCACCCGCGTTCTCTCGCGTGCTCAGCACACAGCTTGTTGCTGCGCCCCTGCTCGTCCGCATAGGTAGCTTGTTTTTCACTGCCGACCGGACAAGCTGCACAAGGTCTTGGTACTTGATAGCACCCGAGAGCTCTGGCATGCTCAGCGCAGAGGCGGTGTTTGCGCCCTTGCTCGTCCGCAAAAGTAGCATGTCTTTTATTGCCCTCCGGACAGGCTACACATGGCTTTTGCACTTCGTGGCACCCGAGGCCCCTTGCATGCTCAGCGCACAGGCGGTGTTTGCGCCCTCGCTCGTCCGGAAAAGTAGCTTGTTTTTTACTGCCGACCGGACAAGCTGCACAAGGTCTTGGCACCTTATAGCACCCTAGAGCTCTCGCATGCTCAGCGCAGAGGCGGTCTTTGCGCCCTTGCTCGTCCGCAAAAGTAGCATGTCTTTTACTGCCCTCCGGACAGGCTACGCAGGGACTTTGCACTTCATGGCATCCGAGGGCTCTTGCATGCTCAGCCCAGAGGCGGTCTTTGCGCCCTTGCTCGTCCGCATAATTTGCCTCTTTTTTACTGTCCTCCGGACAAGCCACACATGGATTCCGCGCTTTATGGCATCCGAGGGCTCTGGCATGCTCAGCGCACAGGCGGTTTTTGTGCCCTTGCTCATCCGCGTAGCTAGCATATCTTTTACTGCCCTCCGGACAGGCTACGCAGGGCCTTTGCACTTCATAGCATCCGAGGGCTCTTGCATGCTCAGCGCATAGCTTCTTGCGGCGCCCTTGCTCGTCCGAAAAGCTAGCTTGTTTTTTACTGCCCTCCGGACAAGCCGCACAGGGATTGTCTACTTTGTGGCACCCGAGGGCTCTGGCGTGCTGAGCGCATAGGCGGTTTTTGCGCCCTTGCTCATCCGCAAAGTGAGCCTGTCTTTTACTGTCATCTGGACAGGCTTGACACGGCTCTCTCACCTTGTAGCAGCCGTTTTCGTTTGCATGCCGCGCACAAAGTTGGGCTGTTGCTGCACATCCACACGAAACTTTGCGATAACGACGACTGCGTTGTTCTGCCAACATCTTAAGCACGTATATTTCCACTGTGTCCAGCCGTGAGGTTGTTTGCTGGCTCGGCTGAGAAGAGCAACGCCTGCTGACATTCTCAGCTGATAGACTCGCCCGTTTTGCTGGTGGTCGACAACCTACCCAACCGTCGGCAGCGCCATTGATTGGTCTGGTTTCTGCCGCTTGGTTGTTGGTGTCCCGGCTTGGGCATTGTCACTGTCTGAGCGGCGGCGACGATTCTTCCTTTTCTCGAGCCGCCGCGCGTGGCTTTGGCACAGCCTGAAACCAAAGCGGCGCGAGTCCGCATTTCGCACGCGACCTTGACGAGTGAAGCAGCGCTCGCAGGCCGGCGCAACTTCGCTTTCGGGTGTGCTGAGCACGAGCGTTTGTCCAAAGACGCGCAGCCGCGTGCCGTCTGCAAACGAGGCCACGGCGTCGCGGTGTCCGTACCGGTGCAGAAAAGTGCGGACCGCACGGGACATCCCCATCTACCCTCCAAATCTGGCTAGGACACAAAAAAAAAAAGAAAAGAAAAGCAGAGCCAATTTGGCCCACAGGCAAAAGAGAGAGGGAGAGAGGAGAGAGCCCGGCCCCCCCCCTCCCCACCTTCCCTCCATTCCTTCCCCGCCGCTTTTCCTGTCCACTAGGCAAAAATTATCGAACATTTTAGTGCGAACGGGGAGAGCCGAACGTGTGTGCGGGACCCGATGTCTCTGGCGACAAACACGTTCGGCCCCCCCCCCCCCGCACTCGCCATTTCTGTTTCTCGCGGTCCCCCCTGGCCCCCCCCCACCCATTGTTTGGGGAATTGCACGTGGCCACCCCCATTCGCACGGCATGGCGAAAGTGTCGACCAGACGACCGCAGGTTGCGGCATCTTTCGAGAGCGAGAAAATTTGCCGCAAATTGCGGCACGCAAGTTTTTTTTGAGCCAAGGGACATTTCGGAAATTGTATATTTAACTTTCATTTTTTGTTGGGGGCTCGGGCAAGCGCCGGCCACACCAGCGCAATGGCTGCCATCATCTCAGCCCTGCCTTTTTTTTTCTTTTTGCTTTCTTTTACAAAAGACTGTGTGTAGCCGCTGCGGAAAAAATTTTCCCTGCCCTCCTCCGCTTCCTTTTCCTGCGCGCGACTTCCCCCCCCCCCCCCCTTCCCCCCCCCCGCACAATCCTCATCCCGTGCGTCACAGAGAAAACTGAAAAGAACAAAAAGAAAGGAAAAAGATTTTCCCCGCCAACGTCGCTCAGAGTAAAAATGTCCCTTGGCTTGATTTTGCGGCAAATCTCTCTCGTTCTCAGCAAGATGCCGCAAAAAACGGTCCTGCGGAATTTGTCGACATTTTCGCCGGGTTCAAAAACTAACAGATTTTTTTTTCTTTTGGGCCAAAAAGGCAATTTTATATTTAATTTTCATTTTTTGTTGGGGAAAGGCCGGCGGGCGGGGGAAAATTGAAGTACGAGTTTTTCTTCCCCGCCCGCCGACCTTCTGTGTGCGTATTATGCCGGGGATGAACCCCCGGCGGAGCTGGGCGTGACGCTGGCGCAGGCGGGCTCTACTTTTGTGCTGCCCTTCCTGCCGGAAACGAACGTGGCGGGGCGGCGGCGGCTCACGGCCGGCTCGTTCCCGTACAACGTGGACTGAGGGGACGGCTCGCGGCTGTCGGGCTGCGACAACTCTTCGCCCTGCGCGCACACGTACGCCACGGCGGGTTCGTATGTGGTGCGCCTGTTCGGCCAAGAAATCGTGGGGTGGAGTCTGGGCGGCTGGCTGGAACAGTACGGGACGCGCAACACCACGTGCACCGACCGCACCCTGCCGAGCGGCGCGCTCTGGAAGGACACCGACACAGATGACTGCATTGACTTCAGGGTATATCTTTACTATTGCACAAGCGCTTTCTACCGCTTGTCACGCAATGTCTACAACGGCCGAGAGGCTTGCTGCGTGTGCGGCGGCGGCGAGTTCGTCTACCACAGCCCGCTGACCAACATCAACGCTTGGGGCACAATCCGCCTGCACACTACCAGCGGCCGGCACCTCAAGTACGGCCGGCTGGACTGGGTCGCGCCGCTGCTGGCGTCTCCTGGTTTGTTGTCGCTGGCACACTCGTTCGAGGACCTAGTGCTGCTAGGCAACGGCGGCCTCGACGTGTCCGCGCTGACACGAGCCTCGTGACAAATATTAGGTACGCCTTCAACCTGCAGCTGGGGCCCGGACCCGCTGGCCTCGAGGCCTGGAACACATCGGCGGCCGCGTTTGCGTTCCACGCGTGCATGGGGCTCTCGCCCGCCGCCCTGCCCTGGGACGTGCGGGCTCTGGCGAACGCTACCCACATGTTCGCCTATACCCCGTTGTTCGACGCAGATCTGGCGGGTTGGCAGCTCGACTGCATACCACAATGCGCGGACATGTTCCTGCACGCGTCGGCTTTAGCGGGCGCGGGCTAGTGACGACCATGGCGGACGCCGCCGCTTGCTATACGCTGTTCGGGCAAAGCCCCGCGGTAAGTCTGTGCGCGCGCGACGGCTCCGAATTCGTGTGGGACTTCAGTCCGCTTCGGCCCCTACAAACCAACGAGCTCGGGCTCTCTACCGACAAGGGCGGCGCGGAAAACACGTTCATCGAGGTTGACTGGGACGACGGCCTAGCGCCCGTGTCCTACCGGATGCACGACCCAGGGCGTATCTGTTCGCCGTCCCAGCCGCTGCCCGTACGCGAAAGGGCCTACGTTGTGCGTGTCAGGGGGCGCATCGACGGGCTCTACAGCACCTACAGCGCCCGGTACGGCCTTTACCTGTTGAACGTACATGCCTGGGGTAACGTGACAGTTGTCACAAACAACGAGCAGGCGCTGCTGGTCTGTGCGGGTGGTGCCATCGGTATCTCGCAGAATATGTTCCGCGCGCTGCCCCACGCGACGGCGTCATCCCAGGCGCTAGCCAGAGTCACGTCTTGCCGCAACCTCTTCAACCAGATGTACGCGTTCACCGGCAACATCAGCGGCTGGGCTTTGCGGTGCACGGGCAGCATGGACTCCGCCTTCAATTCGCTGGCCGTCTTCAACCAGCCGCTGGCTGCGTGGGACGTGTCGGGGTCACGTCCATGGTGGCCACCCTGTACGCGACCGAGAGCTTCAACCAGCCGCTCGCCAGCTGGAACGTCAGCCAGTCACGGACTTTGAAGACATGTTTAGTGGTACGTACGTCTTCAACCAGCCGCTGGCTACTTGGGATATGCGCCGCGCCACTTACCTGACCAGCATGTTCTACGAAGCCCGTGCCTTCAACGGCGATGTCAGTGGCTGGAATACCTCGGCGGTCGTGGACATGAGCTGGATGTTTAACCGAGCTGGAACGTCAGCCAAGTGACGGGCATGCGGAACATGTTTGCTTACGAGTCCAAGTTCAACCAGCCGTTGGCCGGCTGGAACGTGAATCGGGTGCCGGCCTCACACTTAGGCGGCCTGTTCACCGGCGCGTGCGACTTTAATCAAGACCTGTCCAGCTGGTCACTGACAGTCACCTTCTCGGCCTGCAACGCGCTAGCGTCGTCTTCGTGGCTCAACTACTCGCAGCTGCCCGCCGGCTGCCGGGCGTGGCCGACCGGCAATTACGCGTGGAACACTGCGACCCGGGAGAGCTGCCGGGCCGCGGCTGGCTAGCGCTTCCCCGTTTTCCACCCCATTTAAAACAGTATTTAAATAGAGCCAAACAAAGGAGCTTTTGAAAAAAACGGGAAGGGGGGCCAAAAACGAAGCAACAAAAACAACAACAACAACAACAACAACAAAAAAAAAAAAAAAAAAAAAACCACACACACACACGTACACACAAACACACACACACACACTCACACAAAGTTTTTTTTTTTTTGGGGGGGGGGGGGAGTGGGTTGCAAAGTAGTGGAGCGGTGCTTGCTGAAAGAGTTTTGTTGAAATGATTTCTTTGGTCCGGAGGGGGAGAATACCATTCGGGGGGGGCTGTGGGGGGGGGGGGGGGCGCTGTCTTTGGATGATGTTAGGTACGGACCGCCCCCCCCCCCCCCCACACGCACACACATACACACACACGAGACGCCACAAAAAAATTCTTTGGTAAAATTGCCTTGTTCTTCCTTTTTGTTTCCAACCATAAAGCCAAAAGAAAAAAACAATGGTGGCCGGGATGATGATGATGTGGTGGCTGGCGCTGCTGGCGGTCAGCGCCCAAAAGCAAACGGCGAGTTTAGTGGTGGAGGTGTTTGCGGACAACGCCACTTTTGTCGTGCCGCAGAGCGCCGTGACTTACGTGCCCAAAAACAGCTTTTACTGGGCGTCGTGGGGCGACGGTTCGGCTAACCAAAAGTGCAGCTCGAGCGGCGAGACCGCCCGCACGCACACGTTCGCGCGCGCCGGCCGCTACGCGCTGGGGCTGGACGGCCAGGTTGCGGTGGACGCACGCGGCCGCCGCTCCCTGGCGCGCAGCCGCTAACGGTACTGCCTGTACTGACACCAACTGGAGCGACACGCTCGGCCGGAGTAGTATAGAGTGCCACTTCGGCACACTTTTTCAATACACGCCCCCGCCACACAGAGACACACACCGGCCGGCCCGCACGGGACAAAATGGCAATAGAATTTAATATTTAAAATAATACAGTTAAAATATAAAGACACAGACAGGATGACAAATGTAGGGGCAAGCCCCTACAACCCAAACGAAGGGGGTGCGGGGGGCAAAGCCCCCCGTAGATTTACAATTTCAAAAGGATGTATTATGTTAAAGAATAATGAAAAGAGGCCGATGGTAAAAATTCAATGGAGAGAAGGAAATCAAACGATGTGTAAGAGTTTTAGTATTGGAAAACGAAGAAACCAAGAACAAGCAATGGAAGAAGCAAAAAAATACTACGATGAAAAAGTAAAACCAAAGTATGATGAATGGAAAGTTAATTATGATGAGGAAACAAAAGAAATCAAAAAAGAAAAGAAAAGGAATTGGAAGAAGACTCCTTTCAAGTGTGAATGCGGAGTTGAAATAAATAGGAGTAGCAAAGCAAGACATATGAAATCAAACAGGCACAGTAGGGGTAAACCCCTACAACCCCACAGTGGGGTTTGAAAGGGGCAGAGCCCCTTTCAGCCCGCCCCGCCAGCACCGCCCGCCCCGCCCTGATTTCCATCTAAACTTTGGGCCCCCCGTATATATAGACACGGAGGCACACGGCGACACCGGCGGGGGCAGACAATTGAGATAATTATTTAATTTCCAAAAAAAATTTATTATCCAATATATAAGATGGAGACACACACTTACAACGGTAAGACTTATAGGTTGGACAAATTTAGGGAACAAAAAATTAATTATGAAATCAAAACTGTTAGGGGTCAAGATGTGCTGTATATAATACCGAAGACTAGAAAGTATAAGGTGGATACAACAACGGCCCAAAATTACTTGAACCGAGTAAGAGGTGCTGTTTACTTTGAGGAACAGAAACAAGGTATTCCAGTAGCACCACCATTACCGCCTCAGTTTGAGGCGAAAGTGTTTGAAGCGAAAGTGAGAGAAGAAAAGAAAGGGTGAAAGACCTAATGCGGTATGCTAACTACGAAATCAAACACGTTGACAGAAAGAAACACATTCTGGGTGTTAATGAAAGCCAGTATTGGGTTAGGATTAGAGGCAACTTTACTTCTTTCAGTATGAATGATATTCTACAGTTTATTGAGATAATCCTGAACGACTTTATCAAAAGACAGAAACAGGGGAGTATGGTTAGTGTAAGCATCAAGTTTGTAGATTACTATGGAGCAGTATCTACAAAGTTGAAAAAGCTTAACGAGATTTCTGTTAGCGATGTTTTGGAAAGATTGTCAGCATTATTTCAAAGCAACGAAAGCCTTTATACAGATGGAAAGGGTTCTAATATGGATAAATTTAGATTCGTTTTGAAATCTGTTGAAATGCCAACGGGCGGAACGAGGCTTCAAGTAATTAATAAATTGGATGTATAAAAAAAGAGAGGAGTAATTCAAATTAATAATACAGACAACATATGCTTAGCCAGAGCCATTGTTGTAGTAAAAGCAGAAATTGAAAAACATAAAAAATACAAGACAATAATGATGGGACGAAAAATACAGGAGGAGATGGCTTTGAAAATACACGAAGAAGCGAATATCATTCAGGATGTGTGCGGTATTCCTGAAATTAAAACCTTTGCTAGCCACATTAAATACAATCTCGTTATTGTTGAATTTCCTGACAAGATTGTTTATAAGACATATTTACTTGATGAGGCAGGCGAGCGACTTACGAACCTTTACATACTTAAAACAGAGAACCACTACGATGCCATAACCAATATGAAGTCTATGGTAAGTAAAAAGAATTTCTGTGAGTTATGTTTAAGGGGATATATGGAAAGGCACGCCTGCGAATCTAAATGTAATATCTGCGAAACCAAAGACTGTAAGGGTATCAACGATAAAAGCAATTGGGCTGATTGCTATTCGTGTAATAGAAAGTTTCCAAATACTGTATGTTTCAACAATCACAAGAAGACGAACTGCGATATCAAATCTAAATGTCTTTCGTGCGGACTTAATTACAGGAAGAAAGACAAACACAAGTGCGGATATGCGAAATGCCGTAATTGTAAGGAACTGAAACCACTTGAACACCAATGCGAAATCGTGAAAAAAGACATATTACCTTTTTCAGAGAAATACATATTCTTTGACTTTGAAGCGACACAGGATACGGGCGAACACATTGTTAATCATTCGGAAAGTCAGTATTACGATGCTAAGGAACCACCCGTCATTCATAAGAACATTGATGATTTCTGTAAGTGGGCTTTTGAATCTAAGCACAACGGCTTTACATTCATTGCTCATAACAGTCGCGGTTATGATTGTCAGTTTATTCTTAAATGGTTGGTAGATAACGGGCAAGCACCATTCGTCATTTATCAAGGCGGTAAGATAATGATGATGACTTTAAAGAAATACCGCTTCATTGATAGTCTCAGTTTCTTGACTATGCCTCTGGCTGACTTTCCTAAAACATTCGGATTGAAAGAACTTAAAAAGGGCTTCTTCCCTCACTTCTTCAATACGGATAAAAATAAAAACTATGTTGGTGTTATGCCACACAAGAAGCACTACGGCTACGACACGATGAAAGATAAGAAAAGAGCTGAATTTTTAGAATGGTATGAAAGCCAAAGAAACAGCACATTTGATATGCAGAAGGAAATCGCGGAATACTGTCATAGCGATGTTGACATTCTGAGAAGGGGATGTATGGATTTTAGAAAGCAGTTTCTAGAATTCGGTATTGACCCGTTTCAATATACAACTATTGCGAGTTGTGTTATGGCTTTGTATCGTGCTAAGTTTATGCCAGACAATTCAATTGCTGTGTTGAAGGCGGAAAAGCAAAACAGGATAACCTCTCGGGCCTGTGTTGAATGGATAGCTTACAGAAGCAGGTTAGACCAAACGGATATCAAACACGCTTTCAATGGTGGCGAAAAGATGTTTCGTATTGGCGACTCAACTATTTACGTAGATGGCTGGGATGAAAAGACTAAAACTGCTTACGAATTTCACGGATGTCTCTGGCACGGATGTCCAAATTGCTTCAATGGTAATACCATTAACACTAAGAAGAACAAGACAATGGGCGAATTATACAAGGCAACAATGAGACGAGAAAAAGAACTAAGCAAACAAGTAAGCAAACTAGTATCTATCTGGGAATGTGAATGGAGATTAATGAAAACAAGTGAAAGCCTAGCGGAAGATACGAATGAACGAATTACGGAACAAGAAGGACTGAACCCGCGAGAGGCAATGTTTGGGGGTAGAACGGATGCTCTAACATTGTATTGGAAGTCTAGACATAACAGCGAATACGCAAAATACATTGACATATGCTCTCTGTATCCTACTGTTATGTTTTACGACCTTTACCCTAGCGGGCACCACGAAATCATACGACCAAACAACGATGACGACCGACTGTCTATGAAAAACAAAATCATAAACAGAGAATATTTCGGAGTGTCTAAGGTTAAGATGCTACCGCCTAGAAAATTACTACACCCCGTTTTACCTAAGGCGGAGAGGTAAGCTTATGTATTACTTATGCGACAAGTGCGGAATGACTGAACAGAAAACCGAATGTAAGCACACCGATAACGAGCGAGCAATAACTGGCACTTGGGCAACACCCGAAATCTACAAGGCCTTAGACAAAGGCTATAAGTTGATTAAGGTATATGAGGTATGGCACTGGAAGGAGCAGAGCAGTAGCCTATTCAAAGATTACATAAAAACTTTCTTAAAGGTTAAACAAGAGTCAAGCGGATATCTTGATGGCTGTATTACACAGGAACAAAAAAGAAACTACATTGACAGTATGGAAGTCAAGATGGGCATTAAGATGGACGAAAACAAAATAGAAGAAAACCCAGGACGGCGAGCGGTTGCTAAGTTGTGCTTGAATAGCCTGTGGGGCAAGTTTGGTGAAAAGCAAAACAAAACTCAGAACAAAATGATAAAAGATAAAGATACCTTATACAAGTTAATGAGCGACAAGTCAGTTGATAACATAAACATAAACATTATTAACGACAAGATAATAGAAGCGAGTTATGACCTTAAACAGGATGCGGTAAGCGACCCCGTAAAAACAAATATTGTAGTTGCTTTATTTACGACTTGCCACGCGAGGATTAGAATATATGAGATGATGGACAAACTAGAGAACAGAGTTCTATACCACGATACCGACAGTGTCATATACACAACAGACTTAACGAAAGGCGAAACAGATGTGAAAACGGGTAAGTTGTTAGGCGAATGGACGGACGAACTACACGGAGCAAAGATTATGACCTTTATCGGAGGCGGGCCAAAGTGTTATGGATATGTATTGGATAACTGCAAAGCAAGTATCAAAGTAAAAGGCTTTAGTATGAATTATGAAAACAACAAATCATTAAATTTACCAAATATGTTAAGTGTCATTAGTTGCGGACTTGGAATTAAAAACAACGACCTTATTGAGAACGGCAAGAATGAATTGTTAGAGTTGCTTAAAACTCAGGAAGAGAAATTGATTGCTAAACGAATTGAAAAATCTGGTAAAGTTGTTATTGTAGAAAACAGCAAGATAACAAGAGATAAACAACAGAAAAAAATAACGAGCGAATACTTAGAAAAAATATTCAGCTTTACTTACACCAAAAGAAATATTATAGGTATTGTAGATACAGCTACCGCTGTAGGCGGTAATGCGATTGAAACAAGACCATTCGGATACTAAATAAAAAACTTTATAGATACAACTTGCAGTTGTAAACTGTATATTTTTTTGCCTTTACCCTTAAAACTTCTTATTGTATGAATTCCTTTTTTTGGTTTCACTAACTTAGTATTTACCGCAGTCGCTCCCAGCAATGATACTGGGTCAAATGCGGTTCGGTAGTTCGTCGTTAGCTTCGCGGTCTTTGCCCTTTTACCTTTTGGATTTACCTTGACAGCTACTCGGTCAATTACTCCTTCAATGAGGTCTCTCGTGCTACTGCCTTTGTTGTATGTTGTAGCCTTAACACCCGTCTGCCTACTTAAATCTTTCGCTATTGTTCCACCTAACGAATGACCCGTTAGCTCTACATTATCCTTACCATATTTCTTTATGACTTCATTAACCAGCTTTTGTTCTTCTTTGTATCTCGGTGTTCTTTTTAATACTCCCTTTACTAATGCGACATCGGTTAGCAGGTCCCGCTTATCCGCACTTCCCCTAAATGCTACTATTGCTTTGCCATCTTTTTCATACACTGTTGATTTTTCTTTGCTGGCGACTGGTTTCCATCCGTCCGCACCTTTTCGTTCTGACGAAGACAAATAGACATCCTCCGACAACTCCGCACTGCCTCCCTTTTGTTTCCTGTATGCCTTACCAGCTTTTTTCAATGCTTCACCATAGATTATACCGTGTTTGGCGGAGTAAGCCTTTACGAAGGCAATCCATTGAGACATTTCGTATATTATTAATTAATTATTTTTTATTTTTTTATATTACCCTATATATACTAATGTCTACCCTTACAAGACTATGCGAGAAGTTCCAAAAACTTTCCATTGAAGGTGAAAAAAAATCCTTCTCGTTGGAAGATGTTCAAAAGGTAATACACGACGAAATAAAAGCAATTGAAGAAATGAGAAATACACAACCGAAGGACACTTTTCAATTCGGCAAATACCGCGGAAAGAAGTTTGAAGACATCGCAAAGATTGACAAGCCATATATTGAATGGTTAATGAAACAACCATGGTGTAGGACCAGAGATGAATTGAAGAAGTATTTGTAGGGGCAAGCCCCTACGACCCCGCCGTTGGGTATTTGTTTTTTTTGCTTTATTGGTTGGGGGTTGTAGGGGGCGAAGAACCCTACTGATCTTCAATAAAATTAACGATAACACTCACATTTCCTCCTCCACCAGCAGAGACAGCCTTTTGTAAAAATGTTAGATTTTCGCCAGGAGAAAGTTGTATGTCGTAAGTTCGCAGGTCAATAAGCTGGCTAGAAGTAGCATTAACATACAATTTTGGAACTACGTCCGTCACAGTAGCACCACCAAGAGCAGTCGCAGCGGTGTCCTTTGATACCATTGAAGTTTTGGTATCAATATCCGCGAAGTTCTCAGCCGTAAGTGTTCCAGTCGTTTTCACAATCCGCACTATATTAACTTTGGTGTCTTCGTTTGATATGCTCACGAGAGATGGATAAACAATTGAATAATTGGTCACACCATTAAAAGTTGTTTTATTTTTTATGCTAATAATTTGGCTTTCCGTTGTGCTCGCTGGCTCACTACCTTCCGCTTCGTTTGATATGCTTGAATTTATAGTGTTAGTGCCCTCAATAAACATACTACAACTGGCTGTTTTTAATATTTGATTAGCATTACCAGTTCCATAATTTCTGATACAAGCCGAAAAAGGTAGGGTTGTATTTGAAAGACTAACACCCACATTCGCATTCGCATACCTAATTGTATGAACCAGCTGAAATTCTCCACTTGATGGATTTTCTATGTAGAACCTTATAGCACCAAAGCCAAGATATTGAAATTTAATCTGGAATACATTACCTTTGGTCCAGTCTAAGGCGGGCATAATTTTGGTTCCATCACAAGGGTCATCCCAAATCGCCTGGGGAAAAAGTGTCGGCACCCCTCCTTTAACACTGGCGATATTCATTCCAGTCGCTCTTATTTTGTAAAAATAGAAGCCATTACTAAAATCACTTTCACCTATGCCGATATATGAATAGTAATCTTTCGTTTCATCAGTAGTCCATAAAGCAGTAAATCGTGTTAGAACTCCCATACCTGTTCTGTATTTAATTCTTTTTTTACTAGTCAATACAGCATTCGCGGTCGTCTTCACATCTGTTTTAAGTTCGGCCATATTCGCATTAAATGAAATGGTAGCATCAGTTTGAGTTAATGTCCATATTCGTGTATTGATAGTGTATGGGAAAATCTCTTGTAATACTGGTGATAATTGACCGACCAATGCTTCGCCGAAAGCGGTTTTCATACTATTGGTTTCAACGTGCCCGTCATACCCGACTTTGACATTTACGAAGTCGCCGTCTGGATTTTGTGCTATCAAATTTCTTTGGTGAGTGGCCATTGTTCGTACGATTTACAATCGTAGATTGTATATTCTAAGAAAAAATAAAATAATCTATCAAAATTAATTGTAATTACGAACTCAAAAACTTTTTAATGAGGTCTAGCTGATAGTAATGGTATTCGCCTTCACTTGAACTTCTCGCTGAGTAATGGCCACGGTGTAATGGTTGTGAGCATTATTCGCAGTCGTCGCAATGAATTCCCATCGTCGCTCCATAGACAGGTCAAGTCCGCTAATCTCATTCTGGTCCTTGCTCCACAGCGGACGAGTGTTATCCCAAGCATCACACCAAAACCAGTTATATTTGTATATGTCCGCATTCAACAAAGCTGAACCCTCAATCTTTGACTTCAAATACATATAGTCTTCTTCTAGGGAGGTATCAATATTAAACTCCTGCTGTCGTGCTCCGTCAAGTGTGGTGTAAAAACTTACAACCTTAGCCTGTGCTCTGTTATCGTGGTCATAAGCCGTATTCTTTGTTTCCGAATTATTGAAAACAGAGTGATAAATCTTCTTCAATCTGCGACCGTGTCCGCGGTCAAATCTCATAATAATGTTTTGTGTTGTGCTCGCTGCGATAGTGTTTTTATACACATAAGGATAATCAATGTTAAAGCTCATACCCTCAGGGCTAGCAATCTTCGCCTGAATGGATTGAATGACATCAGAATTAGTTTCAACAGCCAGAAACATAGCAAGATTAGTAATATCAGCACTGACAGCTGTCGCTGCGGAGCCGACATTCGCAGTATTAATAGCAGTCGCCGCACCATTAGTCACTGTATAGCTAGCTCTGTCTGTCGCATTCCACACAATCCGCATCGTCAAAATCTCAGGAAACATAATGGTTTTATCAAGTGCGAAAATAGTATTAATAAGCATACTCAAAGGAATTTTAACATTGATAGCAGCGGCACCATTAACACCTGCCAAATACTTTGCTTCGTTGTAATTAACATTTACAGGCGAAAGTGTGCCAGTGCCATCACTTATTGCTGTATCATTATGACGGCGAGCGCTGATGGACGGTTCAGCAAACATAGCAAGAGTTCTCGCCGCCACGTTGTTAGCACCATCAGTCATTCCACGAAAATCTGTTCTGGTAGCTTCAACAGCACTAACATTAATCAAGCCATTCGCATTCCACTTTTGAAGCATACAGCCGTATCCAGTAGCGATATCGTGATTAGGAAGGTCTAAGAAATCCTCCAAAGATGTCTCGGGCTTCCAAAGCATTTTAGTAACCGTCCCGAGGTTATTAAGGTCGCACAATAAACACCGCCACGGGTTTGAAGCTGAATTTGTCTAATGGATGAAAGGCAGTCCATAAAAATTCTACTATAAATGTTAGCACCACCTGTTCTCAGAGTATAAGTAAAACTCAAATAAGACCGAGCGAGATTAAAAGGTCGGCTAATAAGGTCAAAGCTTCGTTCTTGCCCGCCAGCAGTGGTAACTTCAAATGTTCCAGAACCCTCACGAGGGGCTAGCTTATTCAAACGATAAGAAGCACTGATGTAGTCAGTCTTGCTGAAATCTAGTTCGCCTCCGTGTTGTGTTGGCATTTCGTGTAAGTGCTTTTTTTCAAAAACCACTTACGATCTCAAAAACGATTTTTAAAAGGTCGCTATATATTGTAATACGAGAAAAAAAAATAATTCTAAAATTAATTGTAAACTTACGATCTAAAAAAAAACACTTGCGGGTTAACGGCTTTTTAACAAATTAAAAAATGATGTAAATAAATTAAAATAATTCGTCTCGCGGTAAATCAACAATGTCATTACAATAGCCAAACCGTTTAGGTTAATTGGTTGGTCGTTTTCGTCAGTCAAGTAAAACCGATACACATTGCTTGAACTAGTAGATAGTCGTTTTCCGTATTCACTACCCGAGCCATCGTAGATAACAGAGCCGAACGGGATTTCATTCGCCGTGTATATTTCTTGGAGCACGTGATTATCACCTTCGCCGACGAGGTCGCTTTGAAGATATAAAGTCTTTTCGCCCGTCAATATTATGACATTTGGAGACCTCAGTGTATTATTAGCAAAGAAATATGTAGAGGACCGCTCAAACCCCATAATTTCGTGGACCCTTGTTTCGTCGTCAAATACAAACCGCGGTTGAATGTTAATGGGATTGTTCGCTACGGTGAATGTTAGCTTGCCGTCTTCTGGGTCGGTGTTGGTGTTGTTGCTTGTTATTGTATATGTGTAGTCATTGGGGCTTTCCGCGGTTAGCACTTCGGCCAGCTTATTTTTTAAGTTGTTCATTGTGTAGTTTCCTTCGGGTATCGTAATGACCGCCTCGTCGCCATTCTCACTCAGAATAAAAGTATTGTAAGGACTTGCCACAGAGTAATATGATTTTGGCACATAGATATGTAAAATTTTACAATGGGTTGGATTATCTAGCGATTTCATATCAATGGAGTGAGTGAAATCACTGTCCGTGCCGTTTATCCTATTTTTACTGTTGACATAGTAAATGTTAGAGCTCCTGCCTCCCCTACATTCCATAGTAAGTGCTTTTTTTTTTCAAAAAACCACTTACAATCTCAAAAAAACTATACTGTATATATTAGAAAATATATTTTTTGTTTTAACTACATACCACAACGGAGGGGGTATGCTTTGAGAAGCATAGCTTCGCAATGCGGGGGACGAAGGCCCCTGCTACTAGATAAAAGTGTCAAAGCCGTAGCCGTTCTGTGTTTTCAACTCATCCGCTTCTTTTTCTTTTAAGTCTGTCCAACCGCTGGCGAATTTAAAGCGGTTCCCTTTTGCTCGCTCTAAAAGAAACCTAATACTATGCCACCCGCAGGTATCTGTTGTATCACTTTGGTTTTTGACTTGATTGACTTTCATAAGCAGGTATGTGTTCGGCTTACTCTTTTCAAGAAGCTGTTTCATTTGGTGTAGAAATAGCTCAGTCGGCTTATAGAGGGCGAGCGGGTCGTAGATTTCAATAGAGTCATCTTTAATGGTGTCAATCCAAACAGCAATCCAATGTGAGCCTGGTTGGCTAGACTTATCTAAGTTCATTATAAATCCATACTTCTTTCTTTGTTCTGGTTTCAGCTTGTGTATTTCGTCGCTCGCCACAGTCCCCAAATACCATTCGTGCTTTTTCATAATACCGTCTATTTCATCCGTCATTAGTCCTCTGTAGGGGCTTCCAGCCCCTACGACCCCTGGATTTACCTCTTTCTCATTTTGTTTTTGAACTTCATCGAGTGCTTGTGGTTGAATAATATCTACATCTGTGGTGGGGGTTGGTGCTTGTTCGTCTGTGGGTGGTGCTGGTTGAACTTCCTCTACATCAGTGGTGGGGGTGCGGGGGCTTGCCCCTGCTGGTTGTATCTGGAATTCATTTGAAAGTGCTTTATATGTGTTGGGGTCGGCATACATTTTGTTTATTAGGGTATTTACTAATTCTTTGTTCTTTGATTTGGCCTTCCATTCACTTCGTTTCAAATGCTTTTTTATCATCATCTTAGTTAATATTTTTTTAATGATATCTTCCAATTTTTTAGCACCAGTTCCACCCTGTGCGGTTAGACCTATTAAAGCATTTTCCAATTCTTCAAGTGACATATCAGGGGTTATGTTTAGTTCGCCCTGTCTAAGTGCTATGATTTCTTGAATATAACCTTTGGCCGTTCTGCCTTCGGCATCTTTGTTTCCGTGTTTGCTCCCCCTCGTTTTCCACCCTAGTTTTTTCGCTAAACTATTGACACTAATCTGTCTTTTCTTGCCACCACTAGCAAATAAAGTTTGAGCTCTTTCTAGATTTGCTATAAATGCTTTTCTGTCGGATTCCTCCGCTTTCTGTTCTGCTTCCATCGCTTGCTGTCTTAAATCGTCTTGTCGTTGTTTCGCTTCATCATTCCTTCTTTGAATTTCCTCAGCAAATGCTATGGCTTCTTCTTCGGACAAAACATACTGTCTTCCTTTTCTTTCCCTTTGTTTTCTTTCACTTCTTTTTAATTCACCTTTTACTTCATTCAAGGCTCTTGCTCTTTCAACCAAAGCATCGTTAATCGCATTTTGTCTTTTTTTTTCTCCGTCAATAGTAGCCATTCTTTGAGCTTGAGCTGTTTCAGTCTGTATGAGTGCGAGTTCATTTCTTTTCGTTTCTGCTTCTCGCTCTTCTATTTTCTTTTGTTGTTCTTTTGCTTCTTTGTCTTTCTTTTCTAGTTCGTGTATTTGCTCATACTTTTCCAGTTTGAGTTTATCTAGCTGATTATTTACCTGATTGCGGTTCTCGTGTTCAAGACGGTTGAAGTCGGACTTAACTATTCGCTCTTTTGTAGGGACTCTGCCCCTACGACCCCGCCGGTGGGGTTTGAAAGGGGTATCCCCTTTCATATATTTCAAAAACAGTTTAACAATTTGGAGTGTTGAAAGGTCATTCGTTTTCTCGCCAAAGTTGAGATATGCTCGTTTGCCTTTACTTTAATGTACGGCTTGCCATCTTTGGTTCTGTATATCCTCGGTGGTCGTTGTTTTCGCAGAGACTTCGCCTCCGCACCTCCACGAGTTTTGGTCTTCATATTGTATATATTATTAGTAAAAAAAATAATAGAAGGTTTAGTTTTTTATTTGAACCCACCAGGGGTTTTTGCGAGCAAAAAGCTCAACTCGTTGAGCATATGTAGGGGCTTGTCCCTACCGAAACTTAACGGCTCCTCCTCGTTGCTTGCCGTAGCCTTGCTTAATTGCCGCCTTTGCTACACGGTCCGCATAAGGCACTCCGACATCGCTCAGAAAAGTAGCACCCCTTGAAATCAATTGGTTCTTCTTGATAAACCTATTAGCATCTACTATCGCTTTTCCTACTTTTTTCCAGTTAATTTTCCCTCCTGTTTGTTTCTTTTTGGATTTTCTTTTCCCTCCTGCTTGTGGCATTTTGACTGGGCTTGGATTGTATCCGATATGTATCCCGATGGTTGTGAAATAATCACTGGGGATGTTGGCATCTATATAATGTTCTAAAAAAAATAAATAATAATAAAATTACTTTAAACGAAAATTGAAGTTCTTTCGTAATTCATCAGACACCGCATCCACATACAAAAAGTTAAATCGTTCCTTAGTCGCCTCGTGATATTTTTTAATAAAGTATTCAAGCTCGTAGCCGAGGTCCAGATGTTTATACACGAGTTCTATTTTATCCTGAGACTGACCTGGAAAAATAAGAAGGTAGTCCAACTGTTTAATAGCCTCAGGCCGTAAGTCGTTAAGATACTGCGAGCTCATAATCACCTTTGACTTATAGTGTCTATTTTTTTTCAACAGGTCGCTAACGGACTTATCCCTCAACCCACTACCTAAATCATCTAACACGAAAACAACTTCTGGTGTAATGTATTTGCTCAGCCTCGGTGGTTTTTCGCCTCCCTCCTGTTTCTTCTTTTCTTCTTTACCAAAATAAAGAAACTTCGGCTTCGGTTCTTCTTTACCGTCTTGAATGATTTCGCCTTCTTCTTGCTCCTCGTCAGGTTTATTCAGTTTATCTAACTCGTAATCTATGACACTGTATCCATCCGTTTTCAAATATGTGTATATAGCCATCGGGTTGCCCTTCTTCTTGAAGTGCTTAACCATTTCTTTGTAAATGTAGTCCTTATGTACCGTGCTGGCTATAATGACGATACGGGTCTTTTTATCAGTTGTTCGTTTCAGGATTTCAAACACAGCCGTGCTTTTCCCGCTCTTTTTTCTCGCAAGCAAAAATATGTTAGAATAAGGCTCCTCAAATAACTTATATCCTTTTGCCAACTTGTCTCCATCTCCGTTTTGTCTGACTGGTCTAACTCGTATATCGTTAATTTTTTCCATAGCAGAGACTTCGCCTCCGCACCTCCAAATACTTTTATATATTCTAAAATATATTTTTTATTTTACCTGCGGGGTTTTTGCGAGCAAAAAGCTCAACTCGTGGAGCATCTAAGCGACGAATTCTAAACAAATAACAATTCTTCCAGCTAGTTGGTCGGTCTCAATATTACCGCTGTCTGTTTTCAATACCCTAAACGAATATTGCCCGTCGGTCCAGCCGATATTTCAAAGATTATAACCGAGATTTGAAATGTTTGCCGTGGTGCTATCTGCGAATGTGCCAATAATGCCAATACGGTCCATATAAAGGATTTTCGTTTTCGTCTCCGTTGTATTATTCATATAGTGGATAAACTTAACAATCATTCTTGTTGGTGTAAAGTTCAGTTGGATGTTTTTGTCAAATGTCTTGCTACCAATAACCCCTCCTGGAAATCATTACTTAGAAAAATAATCTTCTGGTATTTGAAATCAGTCATTTGTGTTTTTGTTTCTATATGTTGTATAATATATTATGTTATTAATATTATTATTTGTGTGCTCTGTGTTAGGTCGGACTGCTTGTGATTTCTATTCACGATACTCGGAAAAAAAGAACGAGTCGTGTGCTTATTGTATAAAGCAAGGGGTAGAAACTGGTGTTAAGTGTGTTTTTATAAATAACGGAAATAATATGTGTCGTAGTTTTGATGAGGCACTGCCCTTAATGTGTGTGGGTGATAATAGATGGTATATGACACATATATATGAATGTAATTCTATTTAAAGATAATGATACATAATAATAACAAAGGATAGACAATATGCCACGGGTTGGAGATTGTAAGAAAGGTAAAATTTATGCGATTAGGTCATACAAGACTGATTTAATTTATGTTGGTGCAACAACTCAAACATTAGCTCAGCGAATGGGAAGACATAGACAAAATTATAAAGAACATCTATCGGGAACCAAAGTGAAAGGAAAAGGGCTATATTCAAGCTTTGAAATTTTAAAACTTGGTGATGCTTATATTGAGTTGCTAGAAGACTGTCCGTGCGATAATGTTAATCAATTACTTCGCAAGGAGGGAGAATGGATTAGAAATATCAACTGTGTAAATAAAATACTTTCTGGTAGGACCAAGCAGGAGTATGTAAAAGACAGTAAAGTGCTGGTAGCTGAAAAAGAACAAAACAATATAGAGAACAAAACAAAAACAAAATAGCTCAATTGAACAAAGAATGGAATGAACGAAACAAAGAATATGTGTCTCAAAAGAAAAAAGAATATAGAAAAGAAAATAAGGAACATTTTAAATTTGTGAATAAGATTTGGAGAGAAGATAATAAAGAATATATTACACTAAAACAGAAAGAATATTATGAGAAAAATAAAAAAATTCTTCTTGAAAAAAATAGAACTCGTGCATCAGCAACAATTGAATGTGAATGTGGAAGACGTATTAGGAATGACAGCATACAGAAACATAGAATAAGTCAAATCCACTACGACAATATGGTCGGTTTATCCGCTTTTGGTCTTTAAATTACTTCTTGCTAGAAGATGGGCTAGGAAGCACAATCCCTATTAATAAACTTATAAGCCCGACATAAATGTTTCCAGTTTCACAACTGACATTCTTTTCAGATAACCTCACGATACAAAGGGTGATGATGGCGATAATGATACCCATTTGAAACAGATACTTAATAAGACGGCTGTCAGTTTTTCGCTTAGTCAAACAGCAATCCCAGCTGTCCTCGTATTCGTGGTCTAATTTTTTTCTTCCTGCTTAATTTGAACATCAAGCACACGATTTTTCAACTCTGGTGTGAGGTCTTCCGTCTCTATGATTGGTGGTGGTGGGTGTAATCTAGGGGGCATTGGTAAATACTTCCGCTCTAATTTCTGCTAATTGGTTTGCTTGGTCTTGTAATATATTCATAAGATTTTTATTTTCTTTTTCTAAATTAACTACCTTTTCCGCCATACCGTTTACAACGGTATTTGTATGTTGAAAAGCACTAATTAATACTGGTATGAAGTCTGTATATGTTATGCCTTCAAGGTATCCTTCTCCGTCATCTGCTTTTATTCCGCTTTCAGATACAAATTCTGGAAAAATCTTTTTTACTTCGTCCGCAATAAATCCGTGGCCTTTTTTTTCTTTCTTTTCGTCTGATTTCCAATAATATGAACAACAATTTATCTTCATTAATTTCTCGCAACAATCTCCACATTCTAATGTTTTAATATCTGATTTTAGCCTTCTGTCCGATGTATATGTCCAATTACTATTAAGAGGAACATAAACATAATTACCAGAATTCTCACCAGTAGAGTTTGAAGTAGTCCAAGCGTGAAGCAAACCATTATTAGCGCACACAGAAGCATAATTTGAATATCCCCCTGATTTCATAAATATTTGTGGGTTGTTGGTAGCAACCTGATATCGTTTTAGTGTTAAAAATCCGCTGGATGCTGTTGTGATGCTTACATCTCCCGACGTATTTATGTTCATCGCCTCAGTGTAAGATATATTGTTTCCCACCGTTGTTCCTGAATTATAATAAAACGCGAGTTTTCCACTTTTTGAATTAGAAAGTTTGAACCGCTGTGGCTTGATTTCCAGTTCGTGCCGTCAAAATAAGCATCAAAACTTAAATTGACATTGTCGTGCGCCCAGTTCAATAATTGAAATGTTGGATAAGCATCCGCCGTTGTTATTGCTTGTAAGTGTGCTCCTGCGACATTACTCGCCGTTCCGTATATTTCTAAACCACCTGTCGCACCTACTCCCTTTGTTGAGTTTCCTATAATTATCGGCTTACCTGATGCTGTTGTTATTTTATCGCTCGCTGTTATCGTTGTCCCTGTTATTGTTGTTCCTGTTATTGTTCCACCACTCGTTATGTTGTTGCTGTTCATATCTAAGGCACCATAAAACCGCATACCGCCCGCGTTATTAAAACGGACAATGTCAGACGAAGCACTTTTATTATCCAAAAGTTTTGAAATATAAAGTCCCGCCCCTTTTACATCAAATGCTACATTCGTGAATAAATATCCTCTTTGGTCGGCGGTTCCACTTGAATCAGTGTTTAAAGTATATAAGAAAGACTGCCAATCGCCCGTTGTCTGAGAAAAGAATATATCTCCTCCGTTTTGGTTTAATATCCGCGCCCCATTATATGTAATATTTCCGCCATTAGTGATATCCACGTTATTAAAATCCGCCGTGTTTGTTAGAGTTAGATATTTTATCTCGGTTCTTGTTCCATTGAATGTTTTAATTCCTGTTATTGTTTGGTCTCCTGTTAGTTTTACATTTTGCCCGTCCAATGTGTCCGCATACCCTTTTGTCGCTCCTTCCGTCGCTAATGTCGGAGTTCCAAGGTTGGCTATTTTGCTACTATTACAATCTAAGCCCGTAGCATTTACCCAACCGACAATTGCCCCATCAATAATGAAACTTATTTTTTTCGCATTTATTTCAAAGTTATAATTTACGCCCGTGCCCATATCAAGGCATCCGATAGTTCCTATATTGGCTGTGGAGTTAAAAACCACGAATGTTCCTTTTGTTGTCGCATTCGTTGAATTTCCAGTTATTTCAAGGGCACTGCTAAATGTCTTAATTCCTGCTATGGATTGGTTTCCTGTTGTTTTAACTGCCGAAGTATCAAGGACAGAAACATCCACACCATCAACCAGATTTACATTTGTTATACTCTGACTTCCCATATTTAGTCCGCCATTCGCTGTTATCGCCCCACTCGCCGTTAATGTGGTTGTTGATATCCCCGCACTTGCTGTTATTACCTTTGAAGCCTTAACCTCTCCATTGTTAATCCTGAATAATTCGTTTGTCCCGCCATAGTAAAATATATGACTATCTGTTGAAGCATTAACATTATAAACTAAAGTTTGACTAGCAATACCAAATCCAAAAAACGCAGTTGTTGATAGTGTCCCTCCGTCCCATAAGACTAATTTATTACTGGCAAGTGCTTTTCTATCTATGAAAACACTTTTGCCTGCTCCTACTACCACATTGTCGGTTGTTGTTAATGTTGTTGTTGTTATCCCCGCATTTGCTTTAATTTCACTGCTAAATGTTTTGACTCCTGCTATGGTTTGGTCTCCTGTTAATTTAACCACAGAAGTATCAAGAGCAGAAACATCAATACCATCAACATTACCAACATTTGTAATAGCAAAACCGCCCATATTTAAACTACCCGTCATAGCCACTGTGCCGTCCTTTGCTAGTTTCGTATCAGTGTATGCTTTTGTTGAAGCATCGCCGTCATAGAATGGTGCTGGAAGTCCGCTGATTGCTGTTGTGCCACTAAAATTTAAAACATTGCTAGTTAATGTTATTCCACCCCCCGCGGTAGAAGCAAGAAGTATGGAAGAACCAACAATGCTTAGTGGATAGCCCGTTGCTCCGCCTACCTCCGAAGAATAAATAGAACCCGCATTATTATTATAGTTGAAGAATAACTTACCTGTATTTAATGGATTTGAATCTTTTATACCCAAATAAGTAGTAAATATTTTATTCCCTGTTATAGTCTCCTGTTATTTTAACCACGGCTGTATCAAGGGCAGAAACATCAATACCATCAACATTACCGACATTTGAAATAGCAAATCCTCCCATATTTAGCGCCCCCGTCATATTCGCGGTGCCATCCAATCTAAGAAAAGGTGAGTTTGTATTTCTCCATTGTCCCGTGCTATAAATTAGCAACTGATTATCGGCTGGTGTCGTTATTATCACATCGCTGTGTGTATTAATTGAGCCGTCTGCTGACACTTTATCATTATTGTCTTCATGCTCTGATATCCAAGTATCAACATCTTTGGTATTTAGTAAATTAACTCCCGTTATATTCAAATTACCGCCCATACTAATATTGCCGAATTCATCAACATTTATCGGAAATGTTTTATTTACCCAGTTTATTGAATTATACGTGAGATAACTATTAGTGGCTATTGGTGCGGTTATGACGACATCTGTGAGTGTATCAATTGAACCAATGGGTGTATTTCTCCATTTACCATCTACATCATTATATGTTAAGTATTGCCCGACCGTTGGAGCGGATATGTTTGTATCTATGAGATTGTATAGACTGGTTTGGTGTGGATTACTTGTATTGCTTCTGTGTTGAGTTGAGGCTTTAACCTCGTCGTTGTCCCTCACTCGTTGCTCTGTGTAGTATAGATTTTTTCCTTCTTTAATGTCTGTTGTTGATTTGGTAGCCAATCGTGTATCAAATCGTCCGTCAGTGTAATAAAGATTTACGGGGTCAGCATCTTGCTGGTATCCTGTCTGTATTTAAGCACACTATATTAGTGTTCGTTAAATCAAGGTTGGCTATGTCCAGACTATCAACAGCTAGCTCATTCAATCCTAATAAACTTTTGTATTGGCTCATTGAACCTTTTGAAAAAGCTTCACCAAAACCCGTGGAGGTGCGGAGGCGGAGTCTCTGCTATATATTTTGGATAATAATTAAACCGATTAAAAATTATTTTTGGTTAGATATACAACCGAAACAAACGATGCCAAGAGGAAATAGAGAGATTGCCATAAAAAATCTTGAAAAAGCTACTGTAATGAAGAAACAGTATGCGAGGCAGAGAAAGATTGAGAGGGCTAGGGAACTACTTGCTGAGGAAGAGGCTAAGAATGCGAAAGAAATGACTAATGATGAAAAGATGGACCACATTACTAAGAAGCAGTTGGCTAAGGATATGATTGATGGGCGGGACGGTGAGATAAGTGAGGAAAGCAGTGAAAGCGATGAGGAAGTAGAACACGACTTTGTAGATATCGTTGCCCAACGGGTTGCGGGTATGAAACTTAAAGCAAAACAGAAGAAGGCGAAGAAAGTGGTAAAAAAGAAAGTGGAAGAGGAGAGCGAGAGTGAGAGCGAAAGTGAGGAAGAGGAAGAGCCTAAGCCTAAGAAAGGAGGCAAGAAGTCTGGCCGTGTTAATGTCAATGTTTATGCGGGACAACCAGAGAAGTCAAAAAAAGAAAACAATGATGTTTCAAAGATATTTCTTAAATTCTAATATATAGTATGGATAATAAACATACAGCTATCGCTGTAGGTGATACACAAAACAATACAGAAAATAAAAATGAAGTAGTGGAAGACAAAGAGCAACTTGAAAAACAGAAAATTGAAGAGGCTTCTGAAATACACCACCAATCTAAGACCCCTAAAAAATGGAATACTATACTATCCCCTGAGCCAGAACCATTAAGCCAAGTGTTTATTGACTTAATGGATATGTCTAAAATAGCAACTAAGAAAGGAAACAAAAACTACAACTTTGGTTTAGTAATAATTGATGTTTATTCCCGTCGTGGTTGGATTGAACCGATCAAAAATAAAACAACTGGTGAAGTATTGGAAGGATTAAAAAAAATGCCGAAACCTAAAAGAATTACGTCCGACAACGGCAGTGAATATAAAGGGCAAGTCGCTGAATACTTGAAAGATAACGGAATTCAACACACAACTAACGAAGTTGGCGACCACCGAACTATGGGTATTGTAGATAGATTTATTAGAACAATAAGGAACGATTTGAATTTTATGTGGGAAGTTAATGATAATTTTATTTGGGTTCCTTACATTTATGAAATTGTTGATAATTATAATAACACATACCATAATACAATAAAAACAACACCTATGGAAGTCTATGAAGGTAAAAAGAAAAACGATCAAGAAGTATACAGGGCTGGTCTTATTAATAAATTTCCTAAGGGCTCAACAGTTAGAAAATAACTAGAAAGAACGGTTTTTTCTAAGGGTGATGTTCAGTATTCAAAGGCTATATATAAGGTTAAAGGCCGGAAAGGCTTTAAGTTGATTTTAAGTTCTGATGAGATAGTCAGCCCTCAGCAATTATTAAAATCTAAGTTTGATAAACCAGTTGATGAAGAAGAACAGACTAATTCAAAATTAAAAAAAATAACTAAGGAACGGAACACTCAAAGGTTACTAAATCGCGAAAGCATTGATCACAATAATATAAGAACTTCAAGCAGAATGAAAAAGAAAGTTGAAAAGTTAGACCTTTAATAACCAAATACATTTAATCCTACTTTATGCATAACTGATTGGTGTTTCTCAGTTAGTGTATGTCTTTTTAAGTGTGCATATGAAATCATAACACCACACTCACACTCAACTAATTTTGATTTTTTTCTTGTATTTTTAGCTTTTGTAAATTACTGAATAGTTTTGAGTTTTCTTTTCTGTATTGCTTTCTCTTTTCTTTATTTTTTTCTTCCCATTCTTTACATTTTTTTGCTATTTTCTCTTTATGTTCTTGCCTATATTTTCTAAATCGTTCTTTGTTTTTTTCACGATATTGTTTAATTTGATCTTTGTTTGCTTCATAATATTGCTCGTGATATTTGGTATCTTCCTTCCACTGCTTAACAGTTCTTCCTGTGATACATCTATTAATACAGTTTTCTGTCTGTCTCATTATTTCTCCTTCTCGCTTGCAAAGTTCTATCTTGTTATTACAAGGAAACATTTCAATAAGTTCAATGTAGTTATCATCATATTTCAATATCTCAAAAGAAGTCATATATCGTTTGTTTTGCTTATAATGTGCTCTATGAGCATACAATCTTTTATGTAATGGGTTTGTAGTAGAACCAATATATATTTGGTTTGTCTGGTGTGAACGAATAGCATATATCTTTCCTTGGTTGTAGTCTGGCATTTGTTTTTTTGTTGTCTCTTTTTGTCTTATTATGTCCTTTTCTATAATATAAAATTATTTTATTACAACTTTGCATTTTGTTTTTTTTGAGCAAATCCACAACTACCAAAACACAGAAATATTATTTGGAGAAAATTGCCTTCTTTCCTCCTGACCAAAAATCAACTTTTTGGGCAGCGAGAAAATCTGTAGGTCTATTTTTGCAGTTTTCGTGCAAAAAAATACCAGTCATCAATGTTTCGGTCCCGGGCTCATTTCCTTTTTATTATCAATTTCCTTGGGGTTGTAGGGGCTTGCCCCTACATTGCCATTTTGTCCCGTGCGGGCCGGCCGGTGTGTGTCTCTGTGTGGCGGGGGCGTGTATTGAAAAAGTGTGCCGAAGTGGCACTCTATACTACTGGCCGGCGTTGTGCCGATTACGCCGAGGGCGGGGACGTGTGGTGCCGCGCAGCGCAGCCGTCCGCGCCGAGCCTGGGCAACGAGGCCGAGGCGTGCTGCCCGTGCGGCGGCGGCGTGAGGCTCGTGCCCGGGCTCGGGGCGACGGTGCGCGTGATCTCAGACTGGGGTGGGATCGAGTGTCACCCTTCGGCCTGCTATCATTTGTTCGGCGCCAGGCTCGAGGCCGCGGCGGCGGCAGTAGCTTCGTTGCTGCCGCCGGGCACGACGTCGCTGCGCGCGTCGTGGTCTGGTCTCTGGCAATGGACAGCTGGTGCGGGGCTGGACGTGGGCCTGCTACGTGTAGAGCAGGTCCGGAACCTGTCGTCCGCGTTCGACGGTTCGCCGGCGCTTGCGCCGCTGGGGCTCGGCCATTGGAACACGTCGGCCGTCGTCAACGCATCGGCCGCCTTCCGCGGCTCGCCGGGGTCGCTGGCCGGGGTTAACAATTGGCGCACCGGGTCGCTGGTTGACGTGTCGGGCATGTTCGAAAACACGCACGACTTCAACCAGGACCTGAGTGCCTGGAACATGAGCCGCGTGGCGTACGTGCGGGGCTTCCTCGTGAACGCGTCGTCGTTCCGCGCGAGCCTGCGCTCGTGGTCACCCGCCTCGTTGGCGCCCGGGTCCGTGGAGTGCTCCGAGGTGCTGGCAGGGTCGGCGCTGGCCGAACCCGACCGCCCGCCCTTCTGCCGCCGTGAGTTCCGCGCCGAGTTCTCGGTGTGGCGCGACCCTCCGCCCCTGCGCCTGCTGATGCTGCGGGAGCCGGCCGTGGCCGCGCACGAGTTCCAGATCGACTTTGGCGACGGGTCCTGCTTCGTAAACTGCTCGCAGGCGGCGGCCGCCCCGGACTGCGCGCCGCCGCGGGGGTACACGGCACAGACGCCCACGCCGGTTATCGTGACGATCCGTGGGCGCGTGGACGGCCTCTTGTCGTTGGGCGGTGGCAGTTCGCACCTGGCGCCCCTGCGCGTCCTGTCGTGGGGTAACGTGAGCCTCGTGACCAGCAACTCGATCGCCTGGCTGTCGTTTTCAACCGCCCAGCCGCCGCCGCGGTCACCGGTGAACAACGCGCTGCTGAGCGCGCCCGGAGGGCACCCGTTCTACCTCTCGCAGCTCTCGTACTTGGCGCTCGTGCGGGGCACGCTGGCGCTAGCGCGCGTCGACAGCTGGGCGTACCTGTTGTTCGGCGCGTTCGTGCTGCGCGGCGACCTGCGCGAATGGGGTACTACAGTGTCGGGCAGCCTCGCGTACTTCTGCAGCGGCTGTACCACGTTCAACCAGCCGCTGGCCGACTGGAACACGAGCCTGGTGACGAATCTTAGCGGGGCCTTCGCGGGCGCTAGGCTCTTCAACCAGCCGCTGGCGGCCTGGAACACGTCGGCTGTACGAGACCTCACGGCTGCATTCAACCTGGACGAGAGCTTTAACCAGCCCTTGGCGGCCTGGGACACGTCGCGCGTCACGAGCCTGGACCAAGTGTTTCGGGGCGCACGGCGCTTTAACCAGACGTTGGCCTCCTGGAACACTTCCGCCGTCACCAGCGCCCGCCTGGCTTTTAGCGGGGCCTGGCTGGCCCCCCGCAATTTGAGCGCGTGGACCGCGGTGCTGCCCGCGTGGCAATGCACCGAGTGGCTCGAATTGTCGTGCTGGGCGCGGGCCGACTGGCTGCGGCCTCCTGCCGCGGCGCGTAGCCCTTCCCCCCCAACCGGAAGGAAGGAAGGGAAATATTAATTTGGCATCAAAAAATCCCCCTCTGCGACGGCGGTGATTTATTATGTTGTACAGTATTTTAAAAAAATTAAAAAAAAAAAGGGGCAAAAAGAAAAAACACCCTCCCCCCTCCTCCCATCCACTTTTAGTGCCGGATACTAGCTTAAAACTGTTCCTCCCGTCTCCTTTTGTTTTTTTTATTATTGCTCATCTGCCGAATCACACAGGCTTCCACCAGGCTCTAGCGCTGGACTCAAAGCTTGTCTTTTTTGCACCCCGGGACAGACGGTCTTGGTTTTTTGCAACTTCTTACACACCCTGGTGAACATCCCGTAGCTGGCATACTCCTCTATACACAGTTTGATCAACTTCTCCAGATTCTCGTCGTCGGTCGAGCCCATGTTGCCGAACTCTGTGTACTCAAATTCTGTTATCTTATTCGCTTCATCGTCGTAGAGGTTCCAAGCCACAGCGCACCCATAGTCTGCGCTTGTATATACTTTGATTTATGCACGCAGTCCTGGAGGGGCAGGGAAAAGACGCTTAAACGCTTCATCGAATTCCTTGACGGGCTTGTCAAAGAAGGATCCATCCTCTAGTTTGTACTCTTGGCTAAGATTTTTTGCCTTGCCCTCGAATCTCTTCTTCGTACTCATTTCTGGCAGGTCTTTCGACACCGTCGCTGGCCTCGCGTGTTTTTTTCCAGGTTGGAATTGTCGAAGCCTTGCTGCCTTGGTCTCGGTTTGCTTGTCAGTCTTGATTGTTTTCAACCTCTTACACACCTCTTCGAACTTTTTAAAACTAGCAAACTCCTTGATACAGCTCTTGATCACGTTCTCCAGATCCTTGTCGTTGGTCGAAACCATGTTGCCGAAATCTTTTTGCGCAAAGTCTGCTATGCGTTGATAGTTATCGCACTTGAGGTACAAAGACACTTTGGACTTCCATTCTGCGTGTGCATATACTTCGATGTACGCATACAGCCCTGAAAGGCGAGGGTAAAGCCGCTTAAACGCATCATTGAATTCCTGAACGTGCATTTCAATGATATCATCAACTAGTTCATAGATTTGGCTAAGCCTTTCTGCCCCGGTCTCGAATTTCTTCTGGGCTTCCTTGCTGAACGTTGTCAGTTCTTTCGACACTCCCACTAGCGTCGCGAGGTCTATGCCAGCTAGGAATTCTTGTATTGTACAAGTTAGTACGTCATTAGGTATTTTGTCAGTAAGAGGATTTTTGCATCCCTTACATAGTTTGGAAGCGCTCATGGCTAAAAAAGCAGAAAAGAGAGACTTGCCAAGATTTGTTTCTTTATTGCTAGTTATTTGCTTTTTTTTCTTCTTCGTCTGCTTTTTATTACAAACAAGAACAAAGTCATACAAGACAAAGAGAAAGAAAAACATGTTTGTGCAGCCAACGCGCGGCTTTTCCCTTCCCTAGGCCGCTTTCCCCACGCCCTCCCGGGGCCTCTTCCCCACACAAAAAAAAAAGAATTGATAAGGTTTCGGCCGGCCCTCTCCCTGCGGCACTTCTTCGCATCTCGGTTATGTCTTGATTTTTTCTTTTAAAGTCTTGGTTTGCAATTGTTTTATAGCCAGCGTTTTACAAAAAAAAAACAGGAAAATTGGTGCTAAGTGAAAAAAAAATACATCGGCCTAGATAGTGATGTGGGGGGAAAAGGGAAGGGGGGGGGGGGGGCGCCCCAACCCTCCCGCAAATGATGTTTACACAAAGTAGGTATCAAAGTTCTTGAACTCGGTCAATTCGCCTTTTTTTTGCAGCGCCACAAGTGCATAGTAAACCGCCCTTCCTCACGCTTGTTCGATACCGCTGACCTTGGGTTTCCACAGCATGGCTGCCTTGGCGCAGCCTTCCTGTGGCTCTATTCGCGGCTTGGAACCATCGCGAAAAAATTCAACTTCCCATACTTTTGTTGTGTGTTTACTGCACTTGACTCTTTGTTTTTCTTCATCCCATCTACAGCGGCCGTGTTTCGACATTGTAGTAGAGTTACATGTTGACCTAGGTGCTAAGGTCCAAGTTTCGAGATCAGGGTCCTACCCTGTTGATCTTCAAAACCCCCCTGAACACCTGTAGTTTCCTGTTCCTTAAAGGACTGAAAGCACTATCTCACACGACCATACTGGTACTGATTGTCGAGAAGCTACTTAACACTCTACCCAAGACACAGTCAACAACAGTGACTGATTGCCCCCAGAGAGTGTGTCGTTCCAAATTCCCAAACTTATGAATTCGAAAAAGGCATAGGGATGTATTAAGACCGGAGGTTTTACACTTACGAGCTCAAAGTAAAAATGGAATTTAATAATTGAACACAACTGGTTCAAAACTAACCTCCACTTCTGAAATAGAAAGGGAAGCCAGATATGAACCCAAACAACAAGCCAAAGGAAAAAACCGCTGTTAACGGAGTGTCCCTTTGACACGGGTCATCTGACACGATGCGTTACGTCCGTAACCTGCACAAATGCCAAAGCATACCCTAAACACCAACCCATAAGTGCAATTTCCCTTATTTAGCCATAAATTCCCAGTCACAGGAAAAAAGGCGGTTTGGTGCTGACTTTGACCCATGGTATGTTTGTTTCTTTTGCCTGTCTCTCATGGTTGGATGAGTGAGATGCACAGGTGGTTGAACTGGTCTGCTGTGGAGGAGGCCTGTGTCAGTGGTGCAGGGAAGGACCTAGTGGGCACGTAGGCTGACAGACAGGAGGCGACCAGCAATCATAGGCGTTAGGGGAGGAAGGATGGCTCTTTTTCTCTCTCTCTCCCTTTCTCTCTCGGTGGGGGGGGGGTGAGCATTAATTCCTTTCGTCTCAGTTTCCTTTTCTGTTGTGGTGGCCATGGGGGAAGAAAGCATACGTGGTGTCTCTATATGGGAAGGAAGCATGCATTGTGTCTCTCTGTGGGAGGATGTGAGCTTGCGTGTTGTCTCTCTTTTCTCTCCTGTTGTGAGTGAAAGTGAAAGCATGGCTCTTTTATTTATTTATTTTTTATCTGGGATGAGAGTGTGCATGTCTTTCTTCTCTATCTCTTGCCATGACTTTCATGGTCGCTTGCAGCTTGAGGTCAAACGGTGCTAACCTGTTTTTCATCTCATCCTGTGAGTCCCAGTCTTGAGCAGCACCAACAGGGTACATGGTTGCCGTGCCGAGCTTAATCTTGTCTACAAGCTCTAACAAAAAATTGTACGCGACTTGCACTTCGGGTCCCCGTGGCTGGATCTTTTGTCCACCACTGTCTGCACAACTTTCATGAAGATTGTGTCGACTGTTGGTTGCCAGCAACAATGTTTTCTCCACATGTTGAAGATCAAAACGCATGGGGTGCGACAAGGAATGTCGCGCTACAGTGCTCAGGTTGGCTTCGCACTTCTCCTCAGAGAAGATTCGGGGGTCATGCTGAAAAGCCTTCCATCCTGGATGATTGTGATGACGCCAGTAGTTTAACATCAACAAGTGCATGCACAAAACGTGAGTGTACTCGTTCGGTTTGAAGTGCAGAAGAACGTGCAGTGATCTGTGAAGATACACAAACAGCTCCAAACAAAGATCCAGTTCCCATTTCACAAACCGTCGTCCATGCTGAAGCATGATGAAAAAGAAAAAAGATGCAAAACCTTCTTTGCCTTCGCCAGTCAAAGCTCTGGTCTGAAAGCTGTCCAACTTACGAAAACTCCCATCTTGATTTTTTACAGTTGTCATTTTGGACCAGAATCGATGAAGTCGGTCTGGAGCAAAGGTTTTTAACCATGCTTTGAATTCGAAACCAAGAAAATCACCTAGACAAACATTTCTTTTTTCATGCATGTGGAAAGCAAGGTTGGGCAGTGTACTGGTAAAAATTTTACAAAGTTTCAGATCAGTTTGGCAGATCACCATGCAGTCTGGTCGACGAGGAAGGGTTTGAAGCTCTTTCGCCATCGCTTCAAAGTGGCTTCTCAGTGAGGAAAGGTACCCGCGCCTAAGAATCTGAAAAAAGCACATTTTGGGAATGCCTCAAAAAATCATTTTACACGATTAGATTTTATGCATAAATGGCTCAACTGTGATTTGAGGCATCAGTGACACCATTCAGGGTACGCGAAAAGTCGTTTTGGCGGTTTCCAATGTGGAGCTTTTATGCATAAAAGCAGAAACTGTCGGAACCAAAACATTTTCTGGTGCCACCACTGCCCAAAACCACTTTGGACAGTTCGTTTTCAAGTTCGATTGTCTGGAACTGACCAATTGGCCCTTTCCGAAACATTTTGTTCGGCTGGCCCCTCGTTATGATTTTGAAAAAAAAAACAGGGGTTTTGCTTCAGGCCAATCGTTTTTTTTGCTTGAGCAAAAAAGTCTTTTTGGACAGTTTTGCTTCGTTGCTGTGTTGTCCACACTCTTCAAAGTCACTTTGAGCTGATGTCTGACAAGAGCATCAACAAGGAATTTGGAACGACACACTCTCTGGGGGCAATCAGTCACTGTTGTTGACTGTGTCTTGGGTAGAGTGTTAAGTAGCTTCTCGACAATCAGTACTCAGTACTGGTCGTGTGAGATAGTGCTTTCAGTTCTTTAAGGAACAGGAAACTACAGGTGTTCAGGGGGGTTTTGAAGATCAACAGGGTAGGACCCTGATCTCGAAAACTTGGACCTTAGCACCTAGGAGGTCAACATGTCAGCGTTACTGGGTTTGGTGCTGACTTTGACCCATGGTATGTTTGTTTCTTTTGCCTGTTTCTCATGGTTGGATGAGTGAGATGCACAGGTGGTTGAACTGGTCTGCTGTGGAGGAGGCCTGTGTCAGTGGTGCAGGGAAGGACCTAGTGGGCACGTAGGCTGACAGACAGGAGGCGACCAGCAATCATAGGCGTTAGGGGAGGAAGGATGGCTCTTTTTCTCTCTCTCTCTCTTTCTCTCTCGGTGGGGGGGGGGGTGAGCATTAATTCCTTTCGTCTCGGTTTCCTTTTCTGTTGTGGTGGCCATGGGGGAAGAAAGCATACGTGGTGTCTCTATATGGGAAGGAAGCATGCATTGTGTCTCTCTGTGGGAGGATGTGAGCTTGCGTGTTGTCTCTCTTTTCTCTCCTGTTATGAGTGGAAGTGAAAGCATGGCTCTTTTATTTATTTATTTTTTATCTGGGATGAGAGTGTGCATGTCTTTCTTCTCTATCTCTTGCCATGACTTTCATGGTCGCTTGCAGCTTGAGGTCAAACGGTGCTAACCTGTTTTTCATCTCATCCTGTGAGTCCCAGTCTTGAGCAGCACCAACAGAGTACATGGTTGCCGTGCCGAGCTTAATCTTGTCTACAAGCTCTAACAAAAAATTGTACGCGACTTGCACTTCGGGTCCCCGTGGCTGGATCTTTTGTCCACCACTGTCTGCACAACTTTCATGAAGATTGTGTCGACTGTTGGTTGCCAGCAACAATGTTTTCTCCACATGTTGAAGATCAAAACGCATGGGGTGCGACAAGGAATGTCGCGCTACAGTGCTCAGGTTGGCTTCGCACTTCTCCTCAGAGAAGATTCGGGGGTCATGCTGAAAAGCCTTCCATGCTGGATGATTGTGATGACGCCAGTAGTTTAACATCAACAAGTGCATGCACAAAACATGAGTGTACTCGTTCGGTTTGAAGTGCAGAAGAACGTGCAGTGATATGTGAAGATACACAAAAACTTGAGAAGGCATGTTTTCGCGAATCACACAGCCAAGGTCCTGCGCCTGTTCATGCAAAGACCAAACTCAAGTGCAGAAAGAAATGCGAAGGTGTACCACGGGCATGAACCATTCAAACAACGAAAGCAGTCCTCCCAACATCTGCTTTTGCGCTGGTGGGGTTGCGTTGTCACAGTAAGTGTCCACGATGTCAGCCCGTACTCACTGGTAAGCCAGACGAAGGTACGCCATCACAGCGGTAATGGTTTTCAAACGTGGTTTGGTTCGAAATTTCTTGGATGGAAACAATTCATGCCACAAGGGACCAAAGACCTGCCGCTTGTACTCTCGCCAAATCAAAATGCAAAGAAACTTATGGATGTGCCAGTGCCCAAGGAAAACACACATCCAACTCTTCATGTGTCCAAAGCCCCCACTCTGGTCGTACACCGCCTGAACCATCCATCAAAGCAAACAAAAGATGAACTAACTAAGCAACAAACAAACTAGAAACAAACCAAACAAAAAAACGAAACAAACAAGCAAACGAGCAAAGTTAAACAAACACACACACACACACAGACACACAATCATCCACAAACCAGTTTCACAACTCAACACGCTTCTCAACAACTTATTTTGAACATTCTTTTGTAAATGTTTGAATCAACGGTGTACAACTTGTAACGAGCAGCGTTTTGCCTTCTCCTCTCCGCCGCTAGCTTTTGCATCATGCGAATCAAAGCGTTGTTTGAAGCGATGTTTTAGTCTTCTAAACGCAATCCCTTGAACACTGTGTCCTCGTTGCCTGGGCGCCCATTGGTCGAAAGGTGCTCGGGTAGTCTCAAGGGAATTTTGTTTGAGTCGTTGGACGCAGACAATTCGAAAAAGTCCAGACAGTGTGGGTTGTTGCTTTCAAGTTTCTGCATTTGGTTGTGTGTAAGTGCAACAACAGCATCGCTGAACAAATCGTCGGGAAAAGCATTTGCTTGAAAGGCAGCAATCAGCATGCTTGGGGACCGGGCAACCTTCGACTCGATTTGTCCCACAACAGTCCAGAGTCCATCATTGTACGGCCCAGTTCCCAGTCTTGGGACACCTACATTTCTGAACTTTAAACTGGTCGCAAAATTGTCGAACCAAGTTGAACGCAGCACGTCTGCACAAGTCACAGACAAAACAAGCTTCCAATCTCAAGAGTTGGAGACTTTAAACTTGCAACACAGTAACATGTGTCAGTGAATGTAACATTTTTCGAATTCACCCAACAAAGCAGAAGTAAAGTCCCACCTGGTTCCTTCAAAAGGGATTGTTCATGTAAACTGACAACACATGTCTGACTTGACACTACTTGCACAGTGCTAAAACTGCCTTCAATTAAAAAGAAGAAAACAAGTCATTCTGTGTTGCTCTTGTCCGACAAAGCACAGCATGTACACTTACGGGACAAGTTTTCATCAACATTAGCGCACATTTGGTTCATTCATGCATGCAGTTGAAGCTGTGGGTTCTTGAAATGCACTGAAGTTGTACATGCAAGGGAAAAACCAATGTGGTACTCGTTGGCGACCACGGTGGCACGGCAACCCATTTCAGATTCACTTCATAAACGATTCGTCCCCAAGCAAAGACGAGGGGTGATCAATTTGACCATGTAAAAACAATTCGTTTGGCTTTTCCAATGTTGTGCATAAAAGGACCACATTTGAAAAACCAAATGCTGTGCTTTTATGCATAAAAGCACTTCATCGTCAAGTCTGTTTTTGTCAAACAGGAAGACAGACAGAACGATCAAACATGCTTTCTGATCATGAACAGCAAAAACTGAAGTTTGAACACGTGTTTTTACCTTAATTTTTCTTTAATTTCTTGAAGTCGAGTGCTACGCTGCCGATCGAAACTCCTTAAAGGTAAAACTCTCCCCGCATCAGACAAAACTTGAATTCCTTCGCGACTCAGACCGCGATGTTTCAGCTCCAAACAAAGATCCAGTTCCCATTTCACAAACCGTCGTCCATGCTGAAGCATGATGAAAAAGAAAAAAGATGCAAAACCTTCTTTGCCTTCGCCAGTCAAAGTTCTGGTCTGAAAGCTGTCCAACTTACGAAAACTCCCATCTTGATTTTTTACAGTTGTCATTTTGGACCAGAATCGATGAAGTCGGTCTGGAGCAAAGGTTTTTAACCATGCTTCGAATTCGAAACCAAGAAAATCACCTAGACAAACATTTCTTTTTTCATGCCTGTGGAAAGCAAGGTTGGGCAGTGTACTGGTAAAACTTTTACAAAGTTTCAGATCAGTTTGGCAGATCACCATGCAGTCTGGTCGACGAGGAAGGGTTTGAAGCTCTTTCGCCATCGCTTCAAAGTGGCTTCTCAGTGAGGAAAGGTACCCGCGCCTAAGAATCTGAAAAAAGCACATTTTGGGAATGCCTCAAAAAATCATTTTACACGATTAGATTTTATGCATAAATGGCTCAACTGTGATTTGAGGCATCAGTGACACCATTCAGGGTACGCGAAAAGTCGTTTTGGCGGTTTCCAATGTGGAGCTTTTATGCATAAAAGCAGAAACTGTCGGAACCAAAACATTTTCTGGTGCCACCACTGCCCAAAACCACTTTGGACAGTTCGTTTTCAAGTTCGATTGTCTGGAACTGACCAATTGGCCCTTTCCGAAACATTTTGTTCGGCTGGCCCCTCGTTATGATTTTGAAAAAAAAAACAGGGGTTTTGCTTCAGGCCAATCGTTTTTTTTTTGCTTGAGCAAAAAAGTCTTTTTGGACAGTTTTGCTTCGTTGCTGTGTTGTCCACACTCTTCAAAGTCACTTTGAGCTGATGTCTGACAAGAGCATCAACAAGGCGTTTGAACATTTGCACTGGTGGGTAAGTGAGAAGCTTGAGCTGTTTGTCTCGAACAGTCCTTTGGTTGAGACTGACACCAAGATTGGAAGCTCGAGCATCGGTTTGGTCAGCAAGTTTGGTTCTACTAGTACTCCAACAGGCAGAATGTGGCAAGTGAGTGTGTTTGATCCAAACAAGCAACAGGCACAACGCGTTTCCCTCGCAGAGGTCAAGTGTTTGCATGCGGACAACAAGGCCAAACCGCCACAGGATGTGACCTGGGATGAGTCGTTGCAAGACATCTTTGTGAGGGGTGCTACAGACAAAGCACCAACCAGTAAGTCTTCTTCTCTTTTCACTTGTGCTTGTTTTTGTCTTGTTTGCATTGTGTTTGTGTTTGTGTTTGAAACGTCTTGGTTGTTTGAGTACTTTGATTTGAATGTGTGGTCTCGTTTTTTTTAAAAAATGTCCATGTGCTTTTCCCATTTTTTGCGGTTGAAAAAACAAATTATGAATTCCATTTTTGCATGCAGAACAGCTGAACAAGAGGACAAAAGAAATGCTCCAAGACCTGGCTAAGCAGTCCGCCACGGTGGCTGCCACCGATGCCCAGGTAGTTCTGGGCTTTGCTTTTATGCATAAAAGGGACACATTGGCAATTGCCAATGTGGAGCTTTTATGCATAAAAGCTCTACATTGGAAATTTCTCATGTGACCCTTTTATGCATAAAAGCTCTACATGTGACTTAGGAATCTGAAGGTGACGACTTCGTACCTTCTTCCCAACTCGCTGAGCAAGAGTCTACGCAGCCCCTTGGCTCCTTGTTCGGTGCGTCGCATGCTGTGGCTTCTGGTTCTGGAAAGGCCTCCCTGCCAGAGAACCCATCCGAACATGAGGAAGAGGACGAGGAAGCGTTCAACGACTTGGTTCGACGAGCCTCCTTGAACGCTAAGTCGTCTGCTGACGCTGTTCTTACCCCGCCAAAGCGAACTCTGACCCAGGACATAGAAACGCAGGATCCAAATCAAGAGTCTCCAGCAAGCAAGGCTTCTGGGGACAGCCGCTCAATTTTCTCGCAACCAACTCGTTCTTCCACTGGGACTCCTGTTGTGCAACTAGCTGATCGCAGAAAGGCTTCGTTTCCTCTCACCCCTGTCAACCCTTTGAAGCCTTTTCCCCCTTTAACTTCATCATCATCTTCATCTTCACCTTCATCTTCATCTTTGTCTTCATCTTCATCTTCACCTTCATCTTCATCTGTTATAGCATATGTTATATGATATGATATGTTCAATACATGTACACATATTTAGTACATTACCCTCTAACATATTTTCTCATCATAATAATATTGTATATTTTCACGGTAAGATAGAATAATTATTAATGATAAGGACTTCCTGTCCCGGATGCCAATACATAATGATAATTATTCACGATTAGGACTTCCTGATCCTATTAGCAATATATTGCCACTTATCACTGTCAAATATGATTATGTCACACAACAATATTTAACGATATTACCGTTCTGATTATCCAGTAATAACTTCACTCTAACAATCCTATTCATGGGACGAATTGCCTGATCATAATGATCCGTACTAACAGTACGATCCGCGTTAGATAAAGGTTATATACAATGTCTTCAGGCACGCGTTTGATACGCGATTGGCACGCGTCACACACGCGGTATTCAGATCGGTTTCATCAGCTCGTCGCTGTTTCTCGTTATCCATTATTCTGTGATTATCCATCTGAGACTGATTAAAGTTATCATTCAACCTCCTGGGTCCTCTGTGTCGAAACCGGTTGGTTAATAATAATATGATCTGATCTCTCTGTTAATCTGAGATCTGGTCATAACAGGTTATGAGCCTTGCGCCCCCAGGAGGAAAGAAGATGGAACTTTTAACAGAATATAGCTGTAATTGATTTTTTTTCTGTTACGGAACTGTCCGTTACTGCCCAACCGTGGCGACTGCGCCAACGACAATGTTGAAGACACTGGACTTCCTACTGTTTACTGTGACTTCTGTAAATTAGACTCTGACAACTGAATTTTACTGATACTGACCTGCGCATCTGACATGCGATCTACTGCTGAAAACTGACCTTCGCATCTGACATGCGATCTACTGCTGAAAACTGACCTGCGCATCTGACATGCGATCTACTCCTGAAAACTGACCTGCGCATCTGACATGCGATCTACTCCTGAAAACTGACCTGCGCATCTGACATGCGATCTGCTATGAACGATCTACTCCTGAAAACTGACCTGCTGCCGGCCGCACCCCCGACGGCGAGGCGCTGGCGCTAGCGGCCGCGCTGGGCTTCGCGCTGGCGGCGTGGCCGCTGTTTGCGCAGCCGGACCTGTACGCGCGCAACCGGCACACCATAGGAGGAGGCTGCCAACGCCGGACGCCGGTGATATCGTCCGAGAGAACACAGGTGGTCATGCTGTTCACGGCGGCGGGCCCCGTTCCCTGACACTATAACCCTTGAAAAGAAAGAAATTTGGGTGTTTCTTTGCTCTTGAGCTGAAAACTGGAAACAGTTTTGCTAGTGGGGGAAAAAAAGGGGCAGACGTGGAGGGCGATGAGTTTTGTGCACAGCTATTTAAAACGCTTCGGCACCGCCCCTGCCACACACCTCCCGCACCCTCCTCTATCTGCTTTTCGTTTTCTCTTTGCGTGTATTAATTAATAAGATTCTCTTGTTACAGCCAAAAAAAAAAGGGAGGGAGGGCTGTGGAATCAAGCGTCTTTGGGACGAAACAAACGCGACAGAAGAAAGTTTATTAATGTTACATTTTTCGGTGGCCAATGGCTGAGGCAGAAGTATTGAAACAAAAGAATGCCTTGCTTTAGGTAGCAAGAAAACAAGAAACATGATACAAGAGAGCAAAGACCTTAATCAGCTTTTTTTTGGGGGGGTGAGAAGAGGGTAATTTTTCTAAACTGTGTCTCCCTGCCACACTCCTACTTCGTTCATACCTTTCTTGCCCTGCCCTCCCTTCTTATTCCTTTCTCTCTGTGTCTGTCGCACGTTTTTTTTGGGGAGGGGGAGTAGGGGCCGGCTGTTTTTCACTCCCGCTCCCCTCCCTTCTTTCTTGCTGATTGGGGTTTTCTTTGTAATGTGATCTGTTGAGAACCTCAACTTTTGTTTTGCCCAAAGCCCCGCCCCCCCTCCCTTCCCCGCCTTGTGGTTGTTACTGCTTGTAGTATCCACGCTCCCACCTATCCTCTCGAGGACGGGTGCGTGGAGGGAGGAGGGGAGGGGGGGGGGGGGGAGGGCGCTACCGAGAGAAGAAAAAAAGAAACAGGGGGGGGGGAGGGAGGGGAGTAAGTAGATACAAAAGGACAACCGAAAAAAAAGCAAAAGAAAAAAAAGGGATAGAACCATAAGAGAGGGAAAGAAGCCAGCTAAACTGGAGGAGTGAGGAGGGAGGGGGAGAGAGAAAAACACAATAGTGTGTGTGTCTGTTTTTGTTTCCTTTTTTTTTAATTTTTTTTTTAGAGCTTGCGATTTTGCAAACGAAGTGCTATCAAAGACGGAAAGGAGAACAGGTGGACAATGAGCACTATCAAAATCCCTGGCAATTCATGCTTGGCTGCCCCCAAACTCGTGGGCGGCTCAGCGTACGTGATCCAAGGCATACAAAATTCGTGCATCGATGAAAAAACTTGTGCTTTCCAGAGCAAAACCGATGTTCAAGCGGCGTTATCAGACATACTAAAGCTACTGGACGGGCCCTTGAGACTCGCGTTAGTCGTGTTCGTACAAAAAATCAATTGCCAAGACCACATTACTTTTCCCTGCTTCAAGAGACTTCCGCAAGACGTCGTGCATGTTGATGAAGGCACTATCCTTTTTCCAGGCACTGCCGGCGTTCAGGGCGTCATCGAATACACATTCACACCAGCCCGCACCAGCGACCCCATCAAAATGACAGTGCACCAAACTAAGCAAGCCCTGGATATGAATGACGGTGACACTGAAATCATCGACCAACTGGAGCCGTATGTTCAGCCCCGGGAACGCTCGGCTGTAAAGTTTGAAAATCATAGCCTTTGGTACAGGCCAGAGAGTGCCAAGGGCGCAAAGCAGAAATTGCGGGTTTGTGTGCCACAAAAGGGTAACACCTGTGCGTCCGCGGTCTGGTTGACGGGCCAGCAGCAATATTTCCCGCATAGTTCAGCGGTGGTTGACAACACTGGTTACAATTTGATTAAGAACGGCGACGAAAGCCTGCTCGACGTTTTCGAGGAACTCGGCATTGGCGAGGTGGTTCTAGCAGGCCTGGCCCCGAGCAAGGATTTATTGCGCACAGCCGCTGACTTGACAATGCAGGGCATCAAGGTTTCTGTGGTGCAGAGTGCGACACCGTGTGTATTTCAGGCGTCCTCGCGCAATCAGCCCTTCGACCATACGTTGGCGGCACAAGAACATGCGATGGATAGCAGAAACCCCCTTTACCGCCCGCATGTCGCGCATTCGCTCAAAATTCGGGTCTACCCGACGTTGCACAGCTTCACTTCGTAATACGTGGAACGGATGTCTTTCAAGACGCTGCCAGGAGGCAACGTCAGCAACAACACCAAAACCCCGGACCTAGAATTCAAATTGTGCGCGACTTATCTGCCGACCAGACAATCAACTTGGAACAAGCTGCGCGAGCAAGCTCGGGAGGCCGCGCTGTCATAAGCGGACAAGGTTACGCAGTCTGTTCAAGGTGACGCGTCCACAGCCAAGCCACAGGGCGTTGCAAGCACGGAATTGCAACGACTCCTCAGCATTGTGGATCCTAAAAGTACAGAATTTGTGCAAAACAAGTACGTGGTGATATGAAACGAAGGTTCGCGACAAAGTCAGAAAACCGTTGGTGCGGATAGCTTCTTGCCTCGATCTAAGCGTTGGGCATCTTTGCAACGTAATAATTGGCAAGGGGAGTTTGTGTCCGCCATCTTCTGCGTCCGACCAACGGCGTTTGGCTTCGTCACGGACTCAGACGAAGGCACTATGCAACTGATAAAGGAAATGCTCGAGTTCCGAGATTCGGTTGCTATGACTCTGCTCCTTGCGCTGATGGAACAGGTACTAGAAGCGCTGAAAGCTAATACGCAAACAACGGCAGCACCAACCCCAACCAAATCCACAACCGCCCAACCTACAAATGTTGAAGAGGCTGGAACTTATTACAGGCCGGACAATCAAATTAGAGTGGGTGCCAGTGCAAAATAATCATCTACTGGCAGAAGCAATGACAGTAGTGCAACGACCCCATCCCAGGAGCAGCAGCAGCAAGGACAGGAAATTGATCTTCAGAACTTGTACATAGCCTTGTATTTAGTGTACCAGGAAGCTCTCTGTCGTTACAGGGAAGCAGAGAACGGGAATTTGCCGAAAAGCCAAGGGCAATGTTTGGCAGAGATAGGATTTGGGTTGGGAAGCTATACAGAGCCTGTTAGCTCCTCGGACAACACAAAAGCAACATTTCCAGAGATCTACGGCAGTGTCCGCGCATATCAGAAGTGCTATTGGCAAGATAAGGGTAGGGCTATGTTAGGCAATTTCCATGACAAATACCGTCCGCAGCTCAAGCAGAATTTGGTATCCAACGGCTTGTTACAATCAAACAACTCTCAAGAACAAGACAAAAAGCTTGCAAAGACAGTGTGCCAAGCGTTTACAAATCCCTTGCAAGCGTTTGATCAGTGGGCAGAGAAAGCAGCCAACGCGAGCCTGCAGGGTGAGGATTTGACGACGGCTACCCAGGCTAGGAGGTACATCTGTCTGGATGACGTGCTAGCCTTCCTAGACGAAAAGAAGACTCACGAGCAAAAACACCCGCAGTGCGTCTCCCGCTCGCCGTCCCACGGAGTCCAAAGAGAGTTCATAGCGTACGCTGGGCCGAGGGTACGACCGTACGTCCCTCAGGGCGCTACTTTGATGTCGCGGTGTACCCGAAGCCTCGTTGCGCCGAAGATTTACACCCAAGACTGTTCCATGTCATGGCGAAAGATATTCCTGTGGATCCGACGCAGAGCGAGCAAAGCAGCGAACCCGTGCGCATCGCCTTAATGTTAGTGCCAAGCAACTGCTACTACAACACCCAACAATTTACGCGGAGTTATTGCCGTTTCCGGTTCATGCGGTTGCACCTTTCGCATTTATGCAGGAGGGCCATATTGTGCCCTTGCACTCGCCTGGCAATCCGTGCGAGATTGTTTGAATCAAGTAAAAAACAAAGTATACAGGCAAGCAGCTGACGAGCACTACAACAAAAAGGCGACGAAGTTTTTTTGTAGAGGTGCACAGACACTGTGTCAGCTTGTCTTATTACAGGCCCCGACCACGACCCCTTTCGCTTCTATTCGGCTGTTCTGTCGCCTCCTAACGTTTGTGAACAGCACGTCCGACCCTTGGCCGATCGCGTGATTAATCAGGGGCCATTGGCCGTCCATAAGTACCCGATCAAGGCTGCCAGCCTGCTACTACCCTTCGCGTGCAGCCCGGACGAGGACGTCGAGCAATATACTAACGCGCTGTGCAACCGCATTAGCGATCATAGCCACGGCCAACTTGCGGTTATGTTTTACTACGTGGACAAACAGGGCCAGCTGTGCACTATCAAAAGCTGAAGAAAAAAAACAAGTCTGGAGTGTAGCCGAAAAATTATATATCACCATGGGTCACAAAGACAAAAATCTTGCGACCGAAAAAAAAAAGAAGCCTCAGGAAAAGAAAGTCAGTAGAAAGTTGTTTTGATCTTTTAATTAAAACTGAAATAATGGTCATTCCCGTCCGCCGACCGGCGTTCCTCATTTATGCCGTTCAAGGCAACAAAACGGGGTTTCCGAAAATGAGAAGAAAGAACGTACGTCCTGCCGGCCAGACTAATATTTTTTAATATCACGAGGTCGTGCCTGCGGGGTCGAGCACGGCGGCGCGCAGCGCGATGGCCTGCGCCTCCAGCCCGGACACGCGCGCTTCCAGCATTTGCAGGCGCCTGAGCGTTTCTTGTTCGAACCAGTTCAGCGACACGACCTGCGCCTGGCACTGCTGCGCCAACAGGGCATTCACGCTTGTGTCTCTACGAAAGCCTGCAAGTCCGAAACCGATGCCGCTGCTTTTTGAGACGTGTGCTGAGTACCAGCGGTCGCGTGCTGCATTCCCACAACTTTGCCAGAGAAAAAGCCACACGGTAGCAAGAGGAGGAGGTTTTTTTGGGGGGGGGGGTTCTTTTTGTTTTTCTTCTTAAAAAATTTAGACCTCCGTGATTTGTTTTTTTGCTGGCAAATTAATGGGCCCTACCTAGACACAAAAAAAAACCGACAACAAAAAGAAGGTGGCGGGGAGGGGAGGGACCGAAAAATACAAAATTAAACGGAAAGAGCTTGCTAGCTTGGTTTTGTTTTTGTGTGCGTCTTTAACGCGGTGGGGTCAGGATCTGTTTTTTGGGGGGGATTCAGAGCAACAAATCCAGTGTGTCGGCCGAACCACTGAGCTGAGCGACCTCTTGTCTTTTTTTTTTCTTCTTGGGGGTTTTTTTTCCCTGACCCTGTCAACTAAAAAAAAAAGGACTGTGGCTTCTCTTTTTTGTGGGTGTGAATTGTGGAAGGGAGGGGGAGTGCCTGTCGGGTGATAGGAGAAACGGAGAGGAGAGGGGGGGGGGGGGGCCGCGCGGACCCAGAGAAAGCAGGGCGACTGTCCTGTGGTGATAATGTCAGGTAGGCGGGGGGGGGGGGGGGGGAGGGGGCCGCCCCCCCCCCCCCCCCGGACGGAGAGAGAGAGAAAAAAAAAAGGGGGGGGGGTTCCGGGCCCTCTGCCCTTTCTCAGAAAAGACAACGCCTTGCCCCCTCTCCCCCCCCCCCCCCCCTTTTCCCTCTCAAAAGAAAAAGCCTCTCGGACATGCAAGCGTGGTGGAACCGCCTGTCTTCGCAACTGCGGTTGGGGCCCGAGTGTGAGCCGTGGCTGAGCAGGCAACAGACGCTGGAGCTGCTGGACATGCTGGCGGACTAGACGGAGCTGGGCGCCGGCTCGTACGGCACTGTGTTCGGCCAGCAGGGGTGCGGCATCGCGGTCAAGCTGACGTTCGACCGGCATCGTTCGTGCGGCATCGCGGTCAAGCTGACGTTCGACCCCGACGGGGAGCAGGAGAAGGGCCTGAGAATCGGCGCCCAGCACGTCGTCGGCTGCCAGCTGCTGTCGAAGGTGGGCCTGAACGCTACGACGTTGCTCAGCTACAACTGTCAGCGGGAGGACCTGCGGGCGGCGATCGCGCGCATGCACGCACTTCAGGCGCGCCGGCGACGATCTCGCCCGCTGGAACGGCTTCTCGTAGACGTCGACACACTGTGACAGAGACATTCACATCTAGCACATGGGGGGTGTGAAATAATTTCTAGAATTTAGACTTAGACTTAACTCTAGTAACTAGAATAAATAGTGTTTTTTTTTTCACACCTTCCTTTTCATGCATATGACTATGAAATACTAGTACTAGTTAACTAATTTAATTTAACTTGGTCGCGCCATTGTACGGCGATTTTCTGGTCCGTTACCAGGTAAACTCATATGTCAGTTCTAGCAAAAAAGAAAAAAAATCAGTTAAACTAGGAACAACAACAGCCCAAAACAGGTTTGGACACTTCGAAACCTGAAATTTAAACATGGAAAATCCGGGAAAGGTCATTTATGCATAAAACTTGGTCCTGCCATTGTACTGCAATTTTCTGGTCCGTTAACATGTAAAATCATATGTCACGTCTAGCAAAAAAGCAACAACAACAAAAAATGTTAAACTAGGAACAACAACAGCCCAAAACACGTTTGGACACTTCGAAACCTGAAATTTAAACATGAAAAATCCGGGAAAAGTCAGTTATGCATAAAAGCGCACAATGAGAAAAGCCAAAAAGATACTTTGAACCGCATTAGCAAACAACCTTCCGGATCGGAAATGCTCCGGAAGCAGTTTCTGAAACTAAAACTAGTAAAAAAATTGTACGAAAAGCTCATTTAATCAAAACCAACGGTAATAACTTTTATGCATAAAAGCAAAAAGTGTTGAAAAACACAGACATTTTCACCACTTACTGCTTGACCTGCGATGCAACTGCAATCTTTTGAAAATTGTGCCAATTCATATGGCATTTTTCGTTGCAAAAAAAAACCTTCGCAGTGGTAACCATCGTTGACGGCACAACCACCGAGTGCATCATTGTAGCAACCGACCGAGCAGGGCGATTTGTTCGATGCATCACCAGACGAAGACAACGAACATGATGGTTTGTGAAGAAGATGGTTGTCCATCTCACAGTGCATGACACCTCCAAGCTGGATGTCTACCTCGCCTTTGCAATTAAAACAGCTCGAAACGCTGGAGCTCTCCGAGCTTGCGCCAACTGATCCTTTTTCCTGCAGCTCTTTGTCAACTTCACCGGGGTCGACATCCTCTTCTTCTTCTACTTCTTCCTCTTCTTCTTCTTCTTGGTCTGCTTTCTTCTTTCTTCCCTTCTGCTTGGGCGGTTCGTAAAGGCGTTACTTGCAAAACTCCACCTGGGCGCCATCACTTTTGATGACCACCACAGTCATGTCGGCTTGAAGGGCGCCCATTACTTCCGAACCCGATCACATGCAAACGACCAAAACCTTGCTGTGCGGCAGGAGAATGTCGGACAAAATGCGTCTCGCGAGTTCAGGGGGCTTTTCGAACACGTTGACGCGTTCCCCACCTTCATCATGACGTTGCTTCTTGACCGGCACTCGAACAGTGTAGATGTTGTGGCGCTTGAGGGGGTTTTGTCAAGGTTGAGAACGAAGGAACTCTGCTTGGAGTAAAAAGCCACAAGCAGCATTTGCACAGCTTTGATCCATTTCTGAGGCGCGCCGACGTAGTTGTGGTTCTCCTTGTACCAGTAAACAGTTTCGATTGTCTGGAAACCAGTAGTGAGCAAGGCAGACACCAGCATATTGTACTGGGATGGGTGGAGGTGGAAAACGACAATCCTCTTGTCGGAGTTCCCACGACTGAAAATTGATTCAGCAGTCCCTTGATCTTCTCTTTGTTGATCTCTGTCTGATCTGCTTCCAGCAATGAAATGTTGTAGGGAAGGTCGGCGTACAGGCAGTCTGCAAACATGGTCAAACATCATGGAAAAAATGCAAGGTGAAAGGGAATGTTGTGTCTTTCTGAATCCTACGTCTTCAAAACAAATGAGGTACTAAATTTCTCTTCCACATTCAAGAGACTAGTCAGGGCGAACATGTTCCCCTCAATGATCCTTGCCTTTCCGATGTGTGTGTCGGAAACAGCCTGAGCAAACCAACAGTTACGAAATTTGAACATCAAAAAGTCGTGCAGGGATTAGACCTCGAAGCACACGGGTTGGTACGGTTTGCCTTTACGATGGCGGGTCTTGGTGGCAGTGAACCACTGGTGAAGCTGTTGGGTTAAAGAATCAGGAATCTTGCGCTGTTTCACAGCGGTTTTAAACAAGAAATCAACTGTAGTGGAAAGTGCTTTTTGCGCCGGTGCCGTTTTGAGCTCGGGGACGAGGTTCGTCAAACCTTCCCAGTCAGGGTCTTCCACGCTTCCTTTCATGTTGAAAACATCGACGGTCGAGGCGAGTGCAACGATGTCCTCCTTGAGCTTTTCCTCGCAGCACCACTTCTTCTGGGTAACCAAGAAATCCTTCAGGGTCGGAGCCAGGTCCTTGTGCTTGCAGTGCTTCAGCGTCTCAACCAGGTCCCTCATTTCTTGCAACAGGCCAGGTTTGTCTTTGCGTACCCAGTGAAGCTCATGTAGACCCTCGATGACTGCTTTGTCCATGTCCTGTCGAATGACCTTGCGCGTGAGCAGTTGCAACCACACTTTCCACAGCTCCCCCGTGTTGGAAGAAACGTAAGTCCACATGGAACCAAACGTCGCAGGCAGGATTGAACGGGAAAGGACGAATTCTTTTTCCAGCCAATCAAAAACTTTTCGATGGAACGCGTGTTGCGGGACTTAAGACGCGCGATGGCGGCCCAAGCCTGGTTGTGAGCAGCGATTGCATTTTCACCGAAGGTGTTTTTGCAGTGATCATGAGCGATTCGGTTTTCGAAAGCACCGAGCAAGCTGACAGCCCGACGACCTGGTTCATTCCACCTCACGAATCGCAGCTTGGACATTTTGATTGTTTGCCAAAGAGGGTTCTTTGGGTCACCTTCGTGAAGACGCTGGATTGCGTTGGATGTGTGCAGTCCAACGAAAGCCTGCATGGGAAGTGAGCCATCCTGCATGTTTTTCTTCAAGAAGAGTTGCAACCCGTTCCGCGCAGCCAAGGGGATGTTGTTCCAGTCGTGTGAGTCACCTTCAGTGTTGATTAAACCAGCGGCCTTCTATTTGTCCACAAACTTCTGAACGACCTCCTTCTTGCAGAATGGGGGAGGTACCAACAGCTCGTAGTCTTCCTCTCCAAGGCCCAAATCTTCCGTGTAGCCGACCTTGTCGGACTTGTCGCACATCCAACCGACCCATTCGATCTTGCCGTTCGGATTTTGGCTGGTGTAAGCATTTTTCATGAGCTGCAGGACATGCTCGTTGTCCAGCTCTCTGTCTTTCACACCCTTGTGGGGGGCTTCAGCAATGATGTCAGGAAGAACTTCAACGCGCGAGTAAGTGAGTCCAGAGACTGTGGAGGTGGCTTCTTCAACAAGGGCCTTGGTGCCTGAACACAAGCAAAGACTTTTATGCATAAAAGCGACAAGTGAGAAATCTTCAAATCGAAAAATTACCTTCCCTGTACTTTTCCTCGTCTTTGGCCACTTTCTCCTTCTGACTTACATTCTTGCCCAGGGACTTCTTTCCCTTCATTTTTTCTTCTTCTTTGAAGGAACAGAGGTTTCCTCAGGGTCAGAGGAAGGAGAAGACGCAGGTGGCTGTTTGCGCTTGAAGTTTGGAAGAGGGGTAGAAGCCTGGAGTGAAGGTGAAGATGATGTTATGACTAGATCTCAGATTAACAGAGAGATCAGATCATATTATTATTAACCAACCGGTTTCGACACAGAGGACCCAGGAGGTTGAATGATAACTTTAATCAGTCTCAGATGGATAATCACAGAATAATGGATAACGAGAAACTGCGACGAGCTGATGAAACCGATCTGAATACCGCGTGTGTGACGCGTGCCAATCGCGTATCAAACGCGTGCCTGAAGACATTGTATATAACCTTTATCTAACGCGGATCGTACTGTTAGTACGGATCATTATGATCAGGCAATTCGTCCCATGAATAGGGTTGTTAGAGTGAAGTTAGTACTGGATAATCAGAACGGTAATATCGTTAAATATTGTTGTGTGACATAATTACATTTGACAGTGATAAGTGGCAATATATTGCTAATAGGATCAGGAAGTCCTAATCGTGAATAATTATCATTATGTATTGGCATCCGGGACAGGAAGTCCTTATCATTAATAATTATTCTATCTTACCGTGAAAATATACAATGTTATTGTATGATGAGAAAATATGTTAGAGGGTAATGTACTAAATATGTGTACATGTATTGAACATATCATATCATATAAAATATGGTATAGCACTCCCCCCGGACGAGTGATCCGTTATGAAATAAAGATATGAAGGATCAACTCTTTATTATGTAATACTCCCCCCGAAAGGTATGTCCGGTGAATAAATATGGACTGGTCATATGTTTGTGCGTAAAGCAAATGTGTTACAAGAAAACCATGTAATATACAGCCAATATGAGGATTGGTGTAAAATATGTTTTAAAAGTAAGATCGGGGTAGATATGAGGTCTATGTCAAATAGATTTACAAAGGGGTGGTAAATATATCATAAATATGCGATAGGGATATCGAGTAAATATAGACTACGATAAGATGGCAATGGGGTCAAATATGGCTTGAACATTAGTAATTAGAAGCCGATTGTAAAGAGAAACGAGTAACATGACTAGTTGAAAGTCCGGCAAAGGCTAGAAAGCCGCGGGTCCTTTTGATGAGTTGAGTGACTTTGAGGTCCGTAAAGAAGGAGCAAGGAAGTTCGCTATCTAGACCCAACTCGGGCAACGGGCGGGCCGGGGCACGAAAGCGGTGCAAATGGCGTCGATGGGTGCAGAAGGGTGTCCTGGAGGTGGAGAAGGGCCGTGGTTGCAAAGTCGGACGATGGGCAAGGGCTAAGGACGGGAGTCTGGTCGCAAACTGAGAAGCCGACACGCTCACCGAGCTCGTCGCAGACTGAGAAGTCGACACGTTCACCGAGCTCGTCGCAGACTGAGAAGCCGACACGCGGGCAACGAGGGGCCGGTCTGGGGGTCCATGCCGAGGTGGCATACAAAGGTTGGAGGGCAGGAGGTCCAGAGAGCCATTGGTGCTGTTAAAAAAAAAAAAAAAAAAAACTTATGGGAGGCTATGGTGTGTAAAAAGATTGAAGGTGATGTATTTGTTGATTTTGAAAAGAAAAATATATATATGTATTATATATATATATGTAGTATATATATCTTATATATATATATGTATATATATATATATTAAGGGAAAAAATGCGATGTGGTTTGATATTATAGATAGAAGTATGGTAGATGGTTGAGTGAGAGAGAGAGAGAGAGAGAAATAGCAAGGAATGCTGGGGGCAAATAGTGTAATACTTTCTTTCTTTTATTCTTTCATTCATTCTTTCTTTCTTTCTTTCTTTTACTTCTTCTTACCGTGTACAAGGCCGGCAGCTCTGGCTCTACCCCAGAACAACGTGACGTAGTTCGCGCTTGGCTAGATTTCGTGCGCCCGACAACGACGACGAACTGCTCGCCCGCGGGCGCCGGCTGGCGCTGCTCAGCCTAGACATTGGCGCCAAGGAAACGGAAGAGCTGAGAGCTTGGCGGCTAGGCGCGGGCTCCGCGCTCTTGCGGGCCGAACTGGTCGTACCGCCCGTCCCAACCCTCGCGCGGCGTCGCGACGCCGAGCGGGCACAAAAGGCGCTGACGTCGTCCGCAGGCTACGACGCCAAAAAAGTATGTTAAAGAACACACAACAAAAAAAGGAAAAAAAAAAGAGCAACAAGGAAAAAAGACATTTTGTTTAAAAAAAAAGAAAGAAAGGAGAGAGCGCGCATCACCAGAAATTTAAAATTAAAAAGGACTTTTTTTAAATATAGTTAACAAAGTTAAGTCTCCGGTGATTTGCCTTCTTCGGTTCATCATTTGTCACGCCGTCGAGAGATCGACAGGAGGTCGCTGCAGCTCTCCGCGCGCCGCGCCCGCCTGCGCTTGACTGCTTCCGCGCGGGCCTCGTGGTAGATGCGCAGTTGACACGCGCATAGCCACAGCTCGGAAAAAGCGAGCAGGCTGCTGATAGTAGCAAGCAGTAACGTGGGCAGGCCGCTGCAAAAAATCGTCGCGAGCGTTACCCACACAAACGCATACAGCACGTGCAGTGCCTGGGCGCAAAACAGCCACTGCAGCGTGAGCCGCGCCTGCGCGCGGACGTACGCCACCCGGCCGGCCGCCCGCAGGGGCACGTTGTGCAGACCACCGCGCCTGACGCGCCATCCACCGCTGGTCCCGATTTAGTCTGTGCAAGTTTAGTGCCTGGTAAGCTGCCGTGGTCGCTTGGACCGGCCAGGCCGACTTGTACAGCGCAAAGGCGGCCGCGCCCACGTGTGCGGACAGCAGCGCTATGCCAGCGCACGAGAGTTTCTCCGCGTTGTGCTTTCGGCCAAACCCCTGCAGCCCGGTGGGCGAACGGGAATGTATTTCGGCCCGCACCGGCAAGATCAGGGCCAGCACGCAGGCCTCCGCGATATTCCGGTAACGCGGGCAGGCGTTTGAACCCGGTGCCCGCGACAAAAGCAACACGCACAGGTGCGCCATGCTCCAACAACACAGCAACGCCACAACCGGAACGGTGCGGGCCCCCGGCAGCGGGACCAACAGCAGACGGAGCATGGAGGCCATGCCCAACGGCATCGAACACAGGGCCGCCAAGCACAGTACTGCTACCTCTTGCATCGAACCTTCCTGCTGACCCCCGCCCCACCCCCAACTGCTTTCTTTTTTTTTGAGGGGCGGGGGTGGGGGTGGGCGTTTTTTTTCTTCTTTCTTTCCGCTCTCTCTCTCTCTCTCTTTTTGGGGGTGTGTGGGGAGGGGGGGGAGGAGAGAGGAGGAGGGAAGGGGCGCAGGATGGGGCGTAAAAAGTGGTGGGAGGGGGCCCACCCTGCTCCTCTTTTTGTTGTGACGACACGAAAAAAAACCGGGGGCCGGGAATTGGAACATAAACGTGATTACTTCCCCTCTTTCCCCATTGAAAGAAAGGGGCGAAAAACCAGGGTGTGCGGCTAAGAGAATGAAGTAAGAAAAACACGGCTGCTTTATGTTAAACATTTTTTTTGTTTAATATAAAAACCTGTGAATATTTTCGGTAGTCATTCGCACGGTCCTCAATGTCTGAGGCAGATCCGATAGTCCACGTGGACTTTAAAAACGCCGGACAATTCTATTGCGATGTACGACGTTGCCTGCAGGGCAGACGCACAGCCCCCATAATCACAGTCCATACACTCTTGCCCGCTCTATTGAAGGAAAAGAGAAAGGAAGACGGCACCGAAAACAACAACAGGTCTCTGCAACTGGCTATGGCCGGCCCCTGCGCTGGTTGTCCGCGTACAATACAACGGCGAAAAAAAAGCACAAAACGCAGGACACACTGCTGAAGACCTTAGCGGATGCGCATGAAGAACTGCTGAAGTCTTCCCCGCTCAAAACCGACGAACCTTACCTTCAGGCGCTGGCATA
>WBZZ01000648.1:0-2500 GCA_019918135.1 Paulinella micropora
ATATATATATATATACATACATATATATATATATATACATACATACATACATACATACATACATATATATATATATATGTATATATATATGTAGATATATATATATATAGATAGATAGATAAGATAGCTAGCTAGAGATAGATCGATCGATCGATCGATAGATAGATAGATAGATAGATATAGATAGATAGATAGATAGATAGATAGATAGATAGATAGATAGATAGATAGATAGATAGATGGATGGATGGATGGATGGATGGATGGATAGATAGATAGATAGATAGATAGATAGATAGATAGATAGATAGATAGATAGATACCTTATTTGGTGTATAGACAGCGGAGCGGGCAGGAGGCACACGACCTTTGAAGAATCTATGTTTGAAAAATATAACATATATATGTATGTATGTATGTATACATATGTTCTGCATGTACTATGCGTATGCGTGTGTATTCATATGTATAATCAAAAGTAATGAATATCTTAATGCGTCATGTATGTATGTATATGTTATGTATGCACTATAACATACATACATACATACATACATACATACGAACGTACGTTACGCACGTACGTACATACGTACGTACATACAGACATGCATACATACATACATACATACATACATATGTATGTATGTATGTATGTATGTATGTATGTGTGTATGTGTATGTGTGTATGTATGTATGTATGTATGCATACATACATACACACATACATACATACATACATTCATACATACATTCATACACACATACACACATACACACATACACATACATACATACATACATACATACATACATGCATACATTACATACATACGTAGTAGTAGTAGTAGTAGTAGTAGTAGTAGTAGTAGTAGTAGTAGTAGTAGTAGTAGTAATAGTAGTAGTAGTAGTAGTAGTAGTAGTACTAGTAGTAGTAATAGTAGTAGTAGTAGTAGTAGTAGTAGTAGTAGTACTAGCAATAGTAGCAGTAGTAGTAGTAGTAGTAGTAGTAGTAGTAGTAGTAGTAGCAGTAGTAGTAGTAGTAGTAGTAGTAGTAGTAGTAGTAGTAGTAGTAGTAGTAGTAGTAGTAGTAGTATTAGTAGTAGTAGTAGTAGTAGCAGTGTAGTAGGTAGTAGTAGTAGTAGTAGTAGTAGTAGTAGTAGTAGTAGTAGTGGCAGTACATTCCATGTATGTATGCATGTATGTACATGCATGTATGTATGTGTTTGTTTGTACGCATGTATGATGCATTTGTCATGTATATAAGTTTGTATCAACATATTATAGACTTACGTAGTATGTATGAGTGTGTGTAGGCCGTGGCACATACATTCATGCTTACATACATACATACATACATACATACATACATACATACATACATACGTACATGCAAATACTAAAGCTGTGGTCCATCATCATACTCTTTCTTTCTTTCTTTTCTTTCTTTCTTTCTTTCTTTCTTTCTTTCTTTCTTTCTTTCTTTCGGGAAAGTTGAACAGGACATCACACGAAATGAATTAACAGAACATGACATAAAACATAATATAACATAACATAACATAACTTAACATGACATAACAAAACATAACATAACATAACATAACATAACATAACATAACATAACATGACATAAAACATAACATAACATAACATAACATAACATAACATGACATAACATGACATAACATGACATAACATAACATAACATGACATAAAATAACAAAACATAACATAACAAAACATAAGATAACATAACATAACATAACATAACATAAAATAACATAACATAAAATAATAACATAACATAACATAACATAAGAAACAAAACATAACAAACCATACCATAACATAACATACCTTTTCAACTCGGTCTGTAATGCTGCTTGCTCAGTGCTGCTAGCTCCCGTAACATAACATAACATAACATAGCATAACATAACATAACATAACATAACATAACATAGCATAACATAGCATAACATAACATAACATAACATAACATAGCATAGCCTAACATAACATAACATAACATAACATAACATAACATAACATAGCATAACATAACATAACATAACATAACACAACATAACATACCATAACATAACATAACATAACATAACATAACATAAAAAACAAAACATAACATAGCATACCATACCATAACATAACTGACCTTTTCAACTCGGTCTGTAAGGCTGCTTGCTCAGTGCTGCTAGCTCCCGTTGTGGGCAAGGGGTTGTAGGCAAAGTATGAGTTCGAATACGTGGAGTCTACACACACCAATACATACATACTAAACTTACTTACTTACTTACTTATAAGCATACATACACATACAAACATAGATAGATAGATAGATAGATAGATAGATAGATAGATAGATAGATAGATAGATAGATAGATAGATAGATAGATAGATAGATACATATATACATACATACATGCTTACATACATACATGCTTACGTACATACATACATACATACATACATATATAC
>WBZZ01000648.1:10000-12500 GCA_019918135.1 Paulinella micropora
TCCCTGTCTCTGTCTCTGTCTCTGTCTCTGTCTATGTCTATGTCTATGTCTATGTATATGTGTATGTCTATGTGTATATGCATATGTATATGTATATGTATATGTATATGTATATGTATATGTATATGTATATGTATATGTATATGTATATATGTATATGTATATGTATATGTATATGTATATGTATATGTATATGTATATGTATATGTATATGTATATGTATATATATATGTATACGTATATGTATATGTATATATATATGTATACGTATATGTATATGTTATATGTATATGTATGTATATGTATATGTATATGTATTTGTATATGTGTATATGTATGTGTATATGTCTATGTATATGCCTATGTCTATGTCTATCTCCATGTCCATGTCTATGTCCATGTCGGCTCATGTCAGTGGCAATGTATATGTATGTGTATACGTCAGTGTCAATGTATATGTATGTGTATACATCGGGTTGCGCGGCGAGTTCCGCGTAGGCAGTCCAGGCAGAGCCTCCTGCCTCTTCCCGCGTGGGAGTGTCTTGTGTCGGCGTGCTTGGGAAGGACGAAGAGGACAGACGGCGTGTTTTTTTCTTTCCTTTTTCTGGTGATTCTGAGGAGGAGGAGGAAGAAGAAGAAGAGGAGGAGGAAAGGGGGGAGGAGCTTGATGAGTCTTCCGCGTAGAACTCTTTCAAGAAGTCATTACTGCTGTTCTCATTATTGCTGTCTGCCGCCTGGTTGGTGTGGTGTGGGGTGGCCCGGGTGGTCCCCGCGGTGTTCGCGGTGGGCGGTGGCGCGAAGTACACCTGGGTCTCTCGCACGCGCACGGACCCGGCCGGGCCCAGCTGCGCATTCATGGCTGCGACTAGCTCGGCCGCCGCGGCGCCGCCCCTCTCCCTCTCCCTCTCCCTCTCGGCGTTGATGGTCGCCACCACGTTGGCCTCTGAGCTTTCCAAAGAGTCCAGACCCGTCCGGCCCTCGTGGAGAGGAGAGAGAGGAGATAGAGGGGAGGGCGGGGATTCTTCGGGGAATTTCGGGGAAGGGATGGGGTCGTTTGGCTGGAGCTGCAGCGCGCTGACAGGGGCAGTCCGGAAGCTGTCCAGCTCAAGCACCTCGGCCAGGTCCGCCTGCGAAGTCTGACGAGAGAGAGAGAGAGAGAGAGAGAGAGAGAGAGAGAGAGAGAGAGAGAGAGAGAGAGAGAGAGAGAGAGAATTGTGGTTTGTACGACTGCGGTGTTGGGCGCAAAATCGCACTCAGCGTTGCACACTTACCCCATTCCCCCCCCCCCCCCCCCCATTCTCTCTCTCTCTCACACACACACACACCTTTCTGGCCGCGGCCTGGCCGATGGGGAAAGGGGGTTGAGATACTATAACCTAGATAGATAGATAGATAGACAGATAGATAGATAGATAGATAGATAGATAGATAGAGAGAGAGAGAGACAGAGAGAGAGAGAGAGAGAGAGAGTGATGGAGGAAAAGAAAGAGAAAGAAAAAAAAAAAGGAAGGAAGGAAGGAAGGAAGGAAGGAAAGAGGGAGGGAGTGAGGGGAAGAGGGAAGGAAGAAAGAAACGAAGCAAGAAAGACAGGAGAGAGAGAGAGAGAGAAGGGGGGGGGGGGGGGGAGGACGGGCTCATCAGGGGGGGGCAGAGAGAGAGAGAGAGAGATCGGGGGGGGGGGGGGGGGGGGGGGGGGGGGGAACTTGGCTGCTCATGAGCGTCATCTGCGCCGTCTCGTCCTCTTGCAGCATGTCCTCACCCAGCTCTGCTTTCTGTACAATACATACATATGTACATACATATATGCATACGTATGTACATAAATTACATACATTACATTACATTACATTACATTACATTACGTTACGTTACGTTTACGTTTACGTTTACGTTTACGTTTACGATTACATACATAACTAACATTACATTACATTACATTACATTTCATTACATTACATTACATTACGTTACGTTACGTTAACGTTAACGTTTACGTTTACGTTCACGTTTACGTTTGCGTTTACGTTAAATTTAACGTTAACGTTACGTTACGTTACATTACGTTACATTTATATTACATACATTACATACATACACAAATACATTACAGACATTACAGACATCACATACATCACATACATTACATACATTACATACATTACATACATATATACATGCATACATACATACATTACATACATTACATACATTACATACATATATACATACATACATACATACATACATACATACATACATTCAACCAATCAGGTTGGTCTGTTTTCCCTATAATAATAATAATAATAATAATAATAATAATAATAATAATAATAGTGCTTCTCTGTCAATGGCTGATGCATTTCTGCACATGCGCCTCCATCGTCTCACCCGTGAGGGGAGTACGAAGAATTGACGATAAGCTCTAATGACTCCCCCGCAAGGGCAGTTCCAACACTTCCAGACGGGCCGGTATGTTCAATGAAAATACTGGTCCAGATGG
>WBZZ01000649.1:5000-7500 GCA_019918135.1 Paulinella micropora
ACATTCGGTGACGTCTTGCAAGAGGTTGCTGGGACTGCGGAATAACCTCGGCTTAGTGCAGTCTTGCCCTCAGGAGCTCCATCGGTGGCCCCGATCATCAGGCGAGAGACTGACACGGGGGGGTGGAGGACCTCGAACAAGGGTATTGGAGGCTTATGTCCGTTGAGGATATGCCATTAGCTGCATCAGTACGCCTCAGATATAGTAAATAATAATAATAATAATAAAGCCACCGATGGAGCTCCTGAGGGCAAGACTGCACTAAGCCGAGGTTATTCCGCAGTCCCAGCAACCTCTTGCAAGACGTCACCGAATGTGCAAGTGCATACACCAAGCGCGGTTGCTAGAGCTGCCTCGAAACCCCACCCATAACAATCTGGTGTCTGCTGGGTCCTGGGCTATCAACCAGCATATGCGGAGTTTAAGATCTTTTACGCGCGCAACGACCCTCCTCCCCAGCATCTACCACCAAAGGGTTATGAGTTGGCGTCACAGTTTAACGCCTTGAGGCCATTGGGCTGTATTATTATTATTATTATTATTATTATTATTATTATTATTATTATTATTATTATTATTATTATTATTATTTTATTATTTATTATTATTATTATTATTATTATTTATTATTATTATTATTATTATTATTATTATTATTATTATTATTATTATTATTATTATTTATTATTATTATTATTATTATTATTATTATTATTATTATTATTATTATTATTATTATTATATTATTATTATTATTATTATTATTATTATTATTATTATTATTATTATTATTATTATTATTATTATTATTATTGTGGACACCGTGATAGCCCAGTGGTCAAGTTCTACCATCTGGGCCCTGTCGCCAGTTCGATTCCCGTCGGTGCCACCAGTATTTTCATTGAACATACCGCTCCGTCTGGACCAGTATTTTCATTGAACATACCGGTCCGTCTGGAAGTGTTGGAACTGCCCTTGCGGGGGTGTCATTAGAGCTTATCGTCAATTCTTCGTACTCCCCTCACGGGTGAGACGATGGAGGCGCATGTGCAGAAATGCATCAGCCATTGACAGAGAAGCACTATTATTATTATTATTATTATTATTATTATTATTATTATTATTATTATTATTATTATTATTATTATTATTATTATTATTATTATTATTATTATTATTATTATTATTATTATTATTATTATTATTATTATTATTATTATTATTATTATTATTATTATTATTATTATTATTATTATTATTATTATTATTATTATTATTATTATTATTATTATTATTATTATTATTATTATTATTATTATTATTATTATTATTATTATTATTATTATTATTATTATTATTATTATTATTATTATTATTATTTTCCCTGAAAGATGTTGGGAGTAGGGGGTGGGGGGTTTGGGGGAAGGGGGGAATGCAAATTGTGTACCCCACCCGTCCACCCCCCCCCCCCCCCCCCCCCAGCATTTCCGTACCCCTGTCGGAATAAATCGTGGTTTGTGGGAACCAGGAGGAGTTGGGATCTCATATTTGCAGGGTGGCTAGCCCCAGACTCGATCTTGATGCTGATATGATTTTTTTTATTCACGCAAATGTTTGCGTTAGGGGAGTGTCCTGAATGCCAAAATTCCTTGTTTTTTTCTGCACCCCTGTCGGAATAAATCATGGTTTGTGGGAACCAGGAGGATTTGGGAGCTCATAATGACAGGGTGGCTAGCCCCAGACTCGATCTTGATGCTGATATGATTTTTTAGAATTCACGCAAATATTTGCATTAGGGGAGTGTCCTGAATGCGAAAATTCCTCGTTTTTTTAGCCTATTTTCTGCATCCCCGTCGAAATAAATCATGGCTTGTGTGAACCAGGAGGAGTTGGGATCTCATATCAACAGGGTGGCTAGCCCCAGACTCGATGTTGATGCTGATATAAATTTTTGGAATTCACGCAAATATTTGCGTTAGGAGAGTGTCCTAAGTGCCCAAAATTCCTTGTTTTTTGGGAGCACTTGCCAGCACCTCCGGCTATTGAACGTACCCTGTCGACGGGGAAGCGGGGGTCCGGGGGGGCCCTACCCCAGGGAACCCCAGTCCGGCAATTATATGTACCCGTTTTGGTCACGGGTGGCATACAAACCAGAAAATTGAGGGTCTTGTGCCACCAGGCGCCGTTTGCGCACACCAGAGGGAGTTAGCGGCTGATATTTGGTGTATCTGACACTTCTTGATGAGCTCTCTTCGAAAAATGTAAACATTGTGGTACTGGGAGGCGTAAAACCGGAAAATTGATGTTTTTGCGCGACCAGGCGCCGTTCGCGCACACCAGAGGGAGTTTGAGGCTGATGTTTGGTGTACCCGACACCTCTCGGTGAGCTCTCTCCGGAGATCCAGAAAATTTGGTGCCGGTGGCACAAAACCCAGAGGTTTTAGGTTTTTGTGCCACCAGAGCTTACACTTGCATTCTGCTGGTACCTTTGGCAATTGAA
>WBZZ01000649.1:12500-20000 GCA_019918135.1 Paulinella micropora
TGAGGCAGCTAGAGAGGTTTACCTGCTTTGGGAGGCAACCAACAGACAGAAGAAGTTTGAGAAAGGGAAGAGTAGTAGTAAAGCAGATGGAGAAGGAGCAGCTTTATTGCTAGCAGGAGATGAAGAAGAGGAGGGAAGGAAGAGTGGGAAGAGCAAGTACAAACAAAAAGGTGAGTACGGGGGCAAGCATGATGGGGTAGTGACAGAACGGAAGGAATGGTGGCTCACTGCAGTTTGTTATAACTGCAGCGAGACTGGACACACTAAACGCTTTTGCCCAAAGCTTGCTAAGTCTAACAGCTCTCGTCGCACCCATAAACCCCACAACACCGCCCCTCCCAAGAGAGAAACCCAAAGCAAAGGTAGTAAGTTTCTTAAGAAAAAGAAAAGGGTGAGGAAAACGAAGGAGGAGAGGGGGAAAACAACAACACAGACAAGACGACAGTTCAGAGGAGGAGGATTATGAACTGATTGTCATGGAGGCAGAGGAAGAACAAGAAGAGGGCAACACAGCCAAAGAGGAGAGGAAACGGAAATGGAGGATAATGAAACAGGGGAGCAAAAAGAGAACGACACTGAACAACCCGAAAGAGTCCGTGAGGGGGGGGGGGGGGGATAGAATGTCGAGCAGCTCCCAGACTCGCCACTCGCTCGGAGGCATTCCCCCATCCAACCCCTCACCATCCACTCTCACTAGTGATCAACGCCTCAACCCTTCGTCAACAACCCCTCCCAACCGACCCCCTCCACAGCACGAGAGTCTCGTGCGAGAAAATTCCTCGCAACCCTCTAAGAAAGAGAAACCGACGAAACCGAAACCGACACCGCAATCTCTCCTTCAAACGAAAGAGACAAACAAACACAAGACACCACAAACAATCACCCCCACCAAACAGACACACAATCCCAAACGAAACACAATCCAATGTGTAGGAAAGAACTCAAAGGGGAAGCGGTGTGGTGTGAAATATGGAGAAAGTGGGAGCATAGGTAAGGCAGGCAGTATGAGCAAGAGGTTGCAGTATGCTAGTCTGTGTGGTTATCACTACAAGCAGGACCCACAATTCCCAGATGTTGATCTGGAACAACCCCCATCATGCCGCCCACCCCCCACCAATGAGTACCCAAGTGAAGAGATGATGAAAAGATTGAAGAGAGAGAGGGAGAGCAAGGGGGCGAGAGCACAGCAACTTTCGCAAAAAGACTCGGCAATACCCGGACAAAAGGACAAGGTAATTCGGAATTCCGCTCAAAAACCCGAGTCAGTCATCAAACCGGAAAACCCGGGAGAAGAAAAATTCATGGCTGACTGTGCTGCTATGCAAGATTTTCAAGCGCGGGCCGGGGAGGTTAAGGCAGAGATAGAAGCTACAAGAACAGTGTCTGTGCGACAGGGGAAAAGAGCTGAAGGTAAGGCATGGCCCCCGTCACAACCCTCAAAAGGTCCGTCCCCGGTAGACAGAATAGACGAGGATAGACACGAGACACAAACAACACCCACTCCACAGCACAACTTGCACAACTCCACGCGTCAACAAAGCACAACTACGGAGGGGAGCAGTAAAAAGAGGGGACACAGTGGCAAAGTGATTAGCTTTGAGGATATAAAGAAGCTAGCTGAGTCAGCATACGTGCATCATGGATGAGGAGACATGTGATGTAGTGAAGGTGAAGAGAGAGAATGGAGTGAGGGTAGCTCAGACAGACAACCTACTGACAGATGTGTTTTGGGCGATAAATGACGTATTTTAGTCCCATGCTGCGGGTACTACACCCATAGCAAGAGAGTCAGTGAGAGAAGCACGTTTGAAAGCTGCATCAGAAGAGTCATTGAAGAAAGAGAGAACGATTTGGGATTGTCAGATGAGACACAGTGAAAGACACCCGAGACCCCAACAGACGGAATTACAGCGAATGGATTGAAAGATCTAACTGTGAAAGATGGGTTATGTTACAAACCGAACGGCAAGTACAGCGAGTTCTACACAGAAATGCTATCCGTGATGGATTATGGTATTCTTGACCTAGCATGCAACCACAAAAATGCTTTCGCAGAACAGTTAGTGGAGTCTCTGCCTCAATTAGCCCAGATTCACAACGAGGTAGTGGCAGAGGGATCTTTGAATGCGTATTTACGCAAGTTACACTCAGAAGACGCATACCTATTCTTTACACCAAAGACAGCAGCTAGGAAGAAGGCAGCATTTGATGCGAAGAGAAGGGAAATAGACGGAGCGTCAGAAGAAGAAGATGAAGAACCCGGAAACACAGAGGACTCTATGGAGTCTGAACAGATGAGAATAGAAAGATCACTTCCAATTTCGTACAGAGATTACAAACAGGCGAGGGAAGAATACGATTGGATGCACGAGGAACGATACAACGAAGAGAGAGCTGAGAACGAAGAGAAGGAAAGAAAGGAAAGAGAGGCGAGCAAGAAAGAGAAAGAGAAGGAAAAGGAGAACATGAAAGATATCGAGCATAACCTGATGGTAGCAGAAGGAAAGGGAAAAAGCAAGAAAGAGAGGATGATAGTGCAAGACAGTGGATCGTCACGAGACATAGCTTGCACGACAGCTATACTGAGCAACCTCTCTGATATTGCCCCAGTCAGTCTGATCACTGGAAACGGAGAAAGCGTAGTGAACCAGAAGGGAGAAGCGAGATCGACCCGTGTAGATGGGACAGGAAAACCCGTGATGGTAAAGAACGAGATGTTGTACGACCCAAGGGTGCCTGTGAATATAGTTTCAACCGGCAGCATGGATCACTTTTACCACAGATCTGTTATTCACCAGGACGGACAGTTGCTTATTCTAAAGCACACCATAAGAGTGAAAGAGAGTGACGTGATTGTCAGGGGGAGAATTACACCGGGAATGCTATACCGGGGACACGGAATATGACGAACCTCTTGACATTAACAAGCGATTTGAGCCCAAGATCAAAGTAAAGAAATCAAAGGCGGGGTAAATGGGGAGGGAGCCCCCAAGGAGAGCGAATAAGAAAGAAGTAGCTAAAGTTTGCGAGAATAGAGAGAGTAAGGGATGTGTGTTATATGCTATGTATCCAGAGAAGAGTGCAAATAAGAAGCCTGTAGACATCTACGTCATGCATCAGTGCAGCGGGCATAAAGGCTATAAAGAAGACCTATGAATTAGGCAAGGCACTGGGCCGCAAAGTTGTCGGCAATGAAGATTTAGTTAGATATTGTGAAGCTTGTATGATGGGTAAGGCTGAAGAATTGCCCAGATTTAAGAAGAATAGGATTAGGAGAGCTAGTTATGCAAGTGAGATTTTGCACGTAGATACAGCCGGACCATGGGCAGTAATGTCCATCAATGGCAAGTACTACAAGTTTTGTGTAACAGACGATTATTCAGGTTATATCTTAGACTTTTACTTAAGACACAAGAACGAGTTTGTAGAGTATCTTAAGCAGGCAGTAGCGTGGTTTGAACGACAGACCGGTAGGAAGGTCAAACTTGTCACGTGTGACAACGAATTCGTTGTCCCCGTGGAAGTAATCGAATGGTGGAAACCATTGCAATTTATTTGGAAAGTTTCAGCACCAGGAGACAAAGACGGAAATCCGATAGCTGAAAAAGTTAATGACATAACAGCAGGGCCAGCTAGGGCTATGCGATATGAAGCTAACCTTCCACTTAAGTTTTGGGCAGAGATGGAAAACACCGCTACCACACTACACAAAATATTGCCAGCTACAACCGGACCACATCAAGGGATTTCACCCTTTGAGCAGTGTTTGGGTTACAAACCGGCCATTCGGCAACTGAAACCAATAGGATGTATGGGAGTAATGTATGTCGGAAAGCAAGTTGGCAAAGGAAACTATAGGGGAAAACGTGTAATGCTCTTGGGATACGATGTTTTCAAAGAGCTTTACAGGGTTTGGGATGGCCGCAAGGTCATATCGAACGTACACAACGTGCGTTTCAACCCCCATATAGTTGGAAAAGATGCACACCCACCCAGAGGAGTACAATGGGACGATGAATCTGAGGGGGAGAGTAGCAATGCAGAACAGCTTGAGCAAGCGGAGACAGAACCGGAACAGAAAGTTCAGGGGGAGTCAGAAGAGCATGAGGAAAACAAGGAGTTGAGGACGACACTGGTCCAGATTCCGGTCTTCCCATAGACTCTAACGAAAGCCAAGTTGTTAACGTTGATCAGGACGACGAGGTAACACCCATCGAATCGCTTAGTGCGCAGGACCCTTCAGTTAGTCACCCAAGCCGGAGATATAGGGAAGGAGAAGCGCCAAACAAGGGCCTCACATGGGAGCAAAGTGACAAAATCACGACAGCTAACATAGTGAGAGGGAAACGAGAAAGAAAGGAACGGACGACAGCAAAGCCGGACACACAACCAATCACAACTAAGAAGTTAGTCAAGGAAAACACCTCATTAGAAAATGTCAAGGTAGTTGTACCAGCGGTAGCTTTTTGGTGAACTATGGGCGAAGGAAGAATATGGAGACAGTTGGCAAGAAGCTAAACGAACCGGTAAAGTTTTGAAACCATCCGAGAAAGGTGATAGACTTAAAGTTCGCAAACAGCCCAAGCCAAGTCACTTTGTATCTTTTGATGACGGACTAGTTGACAAGATGTTAGACAGTGAAATCAAAAAGTATAAAGTAGACCCAATCCATTCACCCGGTGAACTAGAAGACGCCAAGTCGTCTGAGGAAAGCATAATAGGAGAGGATAGTAGTGAAGTTTTACTCTACCTCACACTACGTGTGCCAAAAGAGATAGTCGACGAAGGGCTAACAGCTAATGAGTTGAAAGAAGGCATGAATAAAGAGATAGAGGCTCGTAAGTCTTTTAACACCTATACCTGGGTAAGCCCCAAGGAAGCAAAAGAGAAGGGAGTGTCGAAGATAGTAAGATTGACATGGGTACATAAAGTTAAGCTTGATGATAAAGGACGAAAGTTTGTGAAGTCACGATTAGCTTTGAGAGGAGATATGCTAGAACCAGGAGTCAGCTATAATCCAGATAAGCTATTTGCACCTTGAGCAGCTCATCGATCACTACTTTTCTTAGCTAAGATAGCTGCTTGGCATGGTCACAAGTTGTATGGTATAGACTTCAAAAATGCTTACTTGAATGCTAGAATGAATGATCCTGTTTACGCGTACGCCCCAGATGGTTTAGACAGGGAAGGTCATGATGGCATGATATTAAGGATAGATGGAGCTCTGTATGGTGCCCCACAGGCAGGCAGACGTAGACGTTGGTGTGAAATCTTGGCCCCAAAGTTAGAAGAGTTAGGATTTCGATTGCTAGACGCAGATCTATGTATGTTCGTTGAGAAAGACAAACCCATAAGAGACGCAATCATTGGCATATTTCATGTAGATGATCTAATCTTTTCGGCGCCTAACGAACGTACGTATGATAGGTTTGCGAGCCAACTAGAAAAGTTCTATCCCCTAAAACGATTAGGAGTAGCCAAAGAGTTTAAGGGTATAGAAATAGAACAGGAAGGAGGTCGCATTTTACTACATCAGACGAAATATCAGAAACAGATCTTGAAAGACGTAGGATATGCAGACGCACGCCCGCTAAGCACGCCTAGCGCAGAACAGGAGCCAGAACCTATGTCGGAATCTAGTGCACTTGGGAAGCATTCCATTCCTAGCTTAGTTGGAAAGTTACTATTTTTGACTAAGATGACTAGACCAGATGCAGACCAAGCTTTGAATGCAGCTAGCGTTATGCAGACTGTTGACGTCGGAGTGACTTATGCAATGTTGGGACGAATTTTTCGGTACTTAGTGAATTCATTTCGCGGTATTGCATTTCACGGGCCGAAATGATCATCGCAAGAAGCAAGGACATATCCCGGAATTACTCTATGGCCTGATGCGGCACATAAAGTGTGCAAAAAGACAGGAAAGTCTCGTACAGGGTATATCGTTCTATGGGAAGGTGACCCAATTGCATGGTTATCGAAACGACAATCACGTATTGCATTAAGCTCGAATGATGCGGAAATCTTCGCAGCTGTAGAATGTATTCGTGAAGGGTTAGCAGTTAGACATGTAGCGGAGGAATTAGGAGTAGCACAGAAAAGCCCATTAGAATTATTTGAGGACAACGCACAAACTATTTTAGCGGCAGAGAGAGGAATGTCAGGGTCACGCACTAAACATCTACCACTTGAACTACATTTCATGCATCACGCACAACGTGATAAAGAAGTAAGGTTTGTAAAAGTAGGAACTAAGAAACAGATAGCAGATGTATTAACTAAACATGTACCTAAGGACCAATTTGAGTACTTGGTTAGTAAATTCATGATCACTCTTAAACCATAAACCTTCTTAACGGAAAATCCGCAAATTTCCGCTGAGTTCACTCATGATGTTCTTTTGTGTGAGTGTGAGTCTTTTCTCTGCAGGCGATGTCTCTATATAGGTGTTCGTTTGAGGCGAAATGAATGATCCCGTGGACTTCACTTCGAGCGTTTGACGAGGCGCGTGACGATCAGTCACCATCGATCGTGGACGACAAGAGCGGGATAGCAGAAGTCGGACGGAATGGAGGAGTCGAACATGGATGAAGTTTTGACCACAACTGCAACGACTTGCGTGAGTACTGAATATATAACGCTCATCATAAGCTTCAAGCAAGCAACGACTCAAGCTAGTCAAGGGTTGTGATGGCACAAACATAATGTGTCGGTTTGCCAGGAAAACCATATGTGTTGTGTAAAAGCATATCTGTTTTGCACGGAAGCATGAAGCTTAAGAATTCGAAGTACATGGGGTGCATCGCATTGGTATAAGGGCAACAAGTTAAAACAGATAAAAAACAATGCATTGATATTATAAGTCTTTTCTCACACTGATTATGATGTGAATATTTCTCAAAAAAACAAGCAAACAAACGTCTCTTGGGTGGATGGACACGTACCCAAAACGTCCCCTTCGATTAATTCGTTGCTCTCAACCACCAGCCGAAAGCCGGCCGTCAAGTTTGAAAAAGGCGGGGTGCAAGGGCCGGACTCCTCATTTTACCCAGAAATCTGCTCAATGGTTGGGCCGGCTCCCTCACTTTACCCAGAAAGTTAGCCAAAATGGTCCACACTCTACTACCTTTTTTACCGAATCATTACCTGTTGACCTCTTCTCTCCTCTCCTCTCCTCTCCTCTGACTGCATCATCACGTTGGGCACGGACTGCCGCCATATTGTCAGCAGTTATCAGAGGGCTAATCGAGTAATCAGTTTTTAATGTGATTTACGCGCGAAAAGCAACTGCTATTACGTACTGATTGATTTCCTTTTGCAAGTACGAGTTTGTCATTTACAAACGAGTCCTTTTATTTCAATTTAATCGACCCATTGGATCGAGATGCTTTCGCGGCGAGGAATTGAGGATTCGTGTGGATTCGTAATTTAATAATTATGACTCTCTACGTTTAGAGTCGTATGTGTAGCTTTTATTTGACGTTATGCTTACTCAGTCAG
>WBZZ01000649.1:27500-30000 GCA_019918135.1 Paulinella micropora
TCCTTCTTCCTTCTTCCTTCTTTCTTCTTTCTTCTTTCTTTCTTTCTTCTGTCTTCTTTCTTCTTTCTTTCTTTCTTTCTTTCTTTCTTTCTTCTTCTTTCTTCTTCCTTCTTTCTTCTTTCTTCTTTCTTCTTTCCCTCTTTCCCCTTTCCTTCTTTACTTCTTTCCTTCTTTCCTTCTTTCCTTTCCTTCTTTCCTTCTTTCCTGCTTTCATTCTTTCCTTCTTTCCTTCTTTCCTTCTTTCCTTCTTTCCTTCTTTCCTTTCCTTCTTTCCTTCCTTCCTTCTTTCCTTCTTTCCTTCTTTCCTTCTTTCTTCCTTTCTTCCTCCTTCCTCCTTCTTCCTTCTTCCTCCTCCTTCCTTCTTCCTCCTCCTTCCTTCTTCCTCCTTCTTCCTCCTTCCTCCTTCTTCCTTCTTCCTTCTTCTTCCTTCTTCTTCCTTCTTCTTCCTTCTTCCTTCTTCCTTCTTCTTCCTTCTTCCTTCTTCTTCCTTCTTCTTCCTTCTTCCTTCTTCTTCCTTCTTCCTTCTTCTTCCTTCTTCTTCCTTCTTCTTCCTTCTTCTTCCTTCTTCTTTTCCTTCTTCTTCCTTCTTCTTCCCTCTTCTTCCTTCTTCTTCCTTCTTCCTTCTTCCTTCTTCCTTCTTCTTCCTTCTTCTTCCTTCTTCTTCCTTCTTCTTCCTTCTTCTTCCTTCTTCCCTCTTCTTCCTTCTTCTTCCTTCTTCTTCCTTCTTCTTCCCTCTTCTTCCTTCTTCTTCCTTCTTCTTCTTCGTCTTCTTCCTTCTTCTTCTTCTTCTTCTTCTTCTTCTTCTTCTTCTTCTTCTTCTTCTTCTTCTTCTTCTTCTTCTTCTTCTTCTGTTTTTATTGAGAGAACAATTTTACAATTGGACTCAGGGAACGTCCACGTGAAAAGTATAGCTATTAAGTCATACCTTTATCTAAGGTGGGGAAACCTACTTATTCAGTCGAGCGTATTAAAAGAGTATTAATCGGGCATTTGGTGGCTCGGTATTAATATTATTAAAAATTAATGTTTATGTTTAGATATGTTGCGCGATATGCAACTTAAATTGTTACATTTGTTAATATTTTGGGAGGGGTCGTTTATGTAGCGGCCCCCCTCTTTTCTTTTACCACTAGTGGTTAAGGGAAAAGGAAAGAGGGGGTGGAGTTGGAATGGTGCATGGTTGACCATATACGTCGATTTGCTCCTGGAGGTATCTTCAGGGATCAGGAAGGATGAGAGTACTGGAATTATGTGTGTGTGTGTGTTTTTTTTTTTTTTTTTTTTTTTTTTTTTTTTTTTTTTTTTTTTTTTTTTTTTTTTTTGTTGTTGTTGTTGTTGTTGTTGTTTTCTGAACAGATTATAGTTCTTGTTGTTGTTGTTGTCTCTCTCTCTCTCTCTCTCGATCTCTCTCTCTCTTCTCGATCTCTCTCTCTCTCTTCTCATCTCTCTCTCTCTCTCTCTCTCTCTCTCTCTCTCGCTCTCTCTCTGTCTATCTGTCTGTCTCTCTCTCTCTCTCTCTCTCTCTCTCACACACACACACACATACACACACACACTCACACATCACTCGCCTCTCTCTCTCTCTCTCTCTCTCTCTCTCTCTCTCTCTCTCTCTCGATCTCTCTCTCTCTCTCTCTCTCTCTCTCTCTCGATCTCTCTCTCTCTCTCTGTCTCTCTCTCTCTCTCTCTCTCTCTGTTTCTCATCTCTCTCTCTCTCTCTCTCTCTCTCTCTCTCTCTCTCTCTCTCTCTCTCTCTCTCTCTCTCTTTCTCTCTCTCTCTCTCTCTCTCTCTCTCTTTCTCTCTCTCCCTCCCTCTTCTCTCTCCCTCGCTCTTCTCTCTCTCTCTCTCTCTCTCTCTCTCTCTCTCTCTCTCTCTCTCTCTCTCTCTGTCTCTCTCTCTCTCTCTCTCTCTCTGTCTCTGTCTCTGTCTTCTCTTCTCTTGTCTTCTCTTCTCTTCTCTCCTCTCCTCTCCTCTCCTCTCTTCTCTTCTCTTCTCTTCTCTTCTCTTCTCCTCTCTTCTCTTCTTCTCTCTTCCCTTCCCTTCTCCCCCCCCCCCCCCCCTCCCCCCCCCTCTCTCTCTCACTCACTCGCTCACGCACACACACACACACACACACGCACTCTCTCTCTCTCTCTCTCTCTCTCTCTCTCTCTCTCTCTCTCTCTCTCCTCTCTCTCTCTCTCTTACTCTCTCTCTCTCTCTTACTCTCTCTCTCTCTCTCTCTCTCTCTCTCTCTCTCTCTCTCTCTCTCTCTCACACACACACACACACACACTCGCGCTCTCTCTCTCTCTGTCTCTCTCTCTCTCTCTCTTTCTCTCTCTCTCTCTCTCTCTCTCTCTCTCTCTCTCTCTCTCTCTCTCTCTCTCGCTCTCTCTCTCTCTCTCTCTCTCTCTCTCTCTCTCTCTCTCTCTCTCTCTCTCTCTCTCTCTCTCTACCTCTATGCACATATGTATGTATGTACGCATTTGTACTACCCCACCTTGTCGACATGTTGTT
>WBZZ01000649.1:40000-55000 GCA_019918135.1 Paulinella micropora
GAGCAAAATGGCTGACAGAATCCCTTTCCGTAAAATTGCCCTTCCGGACCCGCCGGACTTCCCATTGAGCAAAACACCCGCCTTTTACGTGAGTTTTTTTTTGTTTTGCCATTTTTTGCGGCTTTTACGTGAGTTTGTCAGTTCTGCCATTTGTTGCGGTCATGAATGCTCTACCTCCCTACTTCATATCTGCCTATTTACACCACTTTTGGCTTTTGGTAATAAGGCTCGTCCTATTATGATCTGTCAACATATACCTATCTGCTTGTCTACCTCTCTACATATTTTCTGCCTACCTACTTATTGACAAATGTTTTGGCTATTGCTATCTATCAATCTATCTATCTATCTATCTATCTATCTATCTATCTATCTATTCTGCTGGTCCTGCCGCCGGCATTTTACGATTCTTATCTATCTGTACCTACCTACCTACCTACCTATCTACTTGTTTACCAACTTGAATATTTCTGGCTTACTTACTAATTTATTAACTTAATTACTTACTTATACTTACTTACTTACTTACTTACTACTTACTTACTTACTTACAGGTACGTCAAGCGCCAACGCAAACACTCAGCGCCTCGCTTTGTGCAGGTATGTATGTGTGTACGTATCTAATCTAATGTTATGTAATGTAATGTAATGTAATGTAATGTAATGTAATCTAATGTAATGTAATGTAATGCAATGGAATGCAATGGAATACAATGAATGAAATGCAATGCGATGCTATGCAATGCTATGTAATGCGATGCAATGCCATGCAACACAGCAGCACAGTGTAATGTAATGTAATGTAATGTAATGTAATTTAATGTAATGTAATGTAAATGTTAAAATAATGTAATGGAATGCAATGGAATGCGATGGAATACAATGAATGCAATGCAATGCGATGCTATGCAATGCTATGCAATGCCATGCAATGCCATGCAGCACAGCAGTACAGTGCCATGAAATGTAATGTAATGTAATGTTATGTAATGTAATGTAATGTAATGCAACGAAATGCAATGCAATGCCATGCAATGCACTGCACTGCACTGCACTGCAATGCACTGCACTGCAATTCACTGCAATGCAATCCATTGCAATGCAATGCAATGCAATGCAATACAATGTAATGTAATGTAATGTAATGTAATATAATGTAATGTAAAGTGATATAATGTGATGTAATGCAATGCAATGAATGCAATGCCACGCAATGCACTGCACTGCACTGCACTTCAATGCACTGCACTGCAATTCACTGCAATGCAATCCAATGCAATGCAATTCAATGCGATGCAATACAATTTAATATAATGTAATGTAATGTAACGTAATGTAATGTAATGTAATGTAAAGTAAAGTAATGTAAAGTGATATAATGTAATGCAATGCAGTGAATGCAATGCAATGCAACGCAATGCAATGCAACGCAGCAGTGCAGTGCAATGCAATACAATGTAATGTAATGTAATGTAATGTAATGCAATGTAATGTAATGTAATCTAATCTAATGCAATCTAATGCAATGTAATGTAATGTCATGTCATGTAATGTAATGTAATGTAATGTAATCTAATGTAATCTAATGTAATGTAATGTATGTATATATGCTAGATGGATAACGAAAACTCACGGGAGGATGGGAACGATCTACAACTAGAAGAGAGGAGCAATTATGACAACAACGGCATCGTACCTGCTTTTCTCTTTCTCTCTTTCTCTCTTTCCCTCTTTCTCTATTTCTCTCTCTCTATCTCTCTCTCTCTCTCTCTCTCTCTCTCTCTCTCTCCCCAACGATGATGACATCAACGGCATCGTAGATGCCTCAATCACTCTCTCTCTCTCTCTCTCTCTCTCTCTCTCTCTCTCTACCAGTGTTCGTATCATGGACCACCTGCCCCCCCCCCCCCCCCCTCTCGCTCTCTCTCTCTCTCTCTCTCAGTTGGTGTCAGTGCAGGAAGGACTAACGCGGGTGTCGGGACACACGCTACTGAAACAGGCGCCTCACCACGGAATAGGGTGTGTGTGTGTGTGTGTGTGTGAGAGAGAGAGAGAGAGAGAGAGAGAGAGAGAGAGAGAGAGAGAGAGAGAGAGAGAGAGAGAGAGAGCAGGATACACGCTACTGAAACAGGCGTGTGTGTGTGTGTGTGTGTGTGTGAGTGTGTGTGTGTGTGTGTGTGTGAGAGAGAGAGAGAGAGAGCAGGATACACGCTACTGAAACAGGCGCCTCATCACGGAATAGGGTGTGTGTGAGAGAGAGAGAGAGAGAGTGTGTGTGCGTGTGTGTGTGTGTGTTTGTGTGTGTGTGTGTTTGTGTGTGTGTGTGTGTGTGTGTGAGAGAGAGAGAGAGAGAGAGAGAGAGAGAGAGAGAGAGAGAGAGAGAGAGAGAGAGAGAGAGAGAGAGAGAGAGAGAGAGAGAGAGAGAGAGAGAGAGAGAGAGAGAACACTCTCACATACGTTACTGAAGCAGGCATCACACCACGGATTGGGTATACATACATCATATATAAATACACACCACCTACCTACCTACCTACCTGCCTACGTACGTACCTACCTACCTACCTGGAGTGTTTGTGTTTGTGTGTGTGTGTGTGTGTGTGTGTCATGTGTGTATGTGTCATGTGTGTGTGTGTGTGTGTGTATGTGTCATGTGTGCGATGATTGATTGATTTGTATGTGATGTGTGCGATGTGTCTGTTTGCTAGGGAGAGCGACGACGACGACGACAACATTGAGGCAGACTATTTCGTCAGTGTTTTCCCCTTTCTCTTCTCTCTTCTCTCATTGAGGCAGATTATTATGTCAGTGTTTTTCCTTTTCTCGTCTCTCTTGTTAGTAACCTGTTGTGTTGTGTTCTCTTCTCTCTTTGTTAGTACCATGTTGTGTTGTGCTATGTTATTTCATGCTATGTTGTAGTATGTTATGTTATGTTATCTTATGTTATGTTATGTTATGTTATGTTACGTTATGTTACGTTATGTTATGTTATGTTATGTTATGTTACGTTATGTTACGTTATGTTACGTTATGTTACGTTATGTTACGTTATGTTATGTTACGTTATGTCATGTTATGTTATGTTACATAACGTTATGTTACGTTATGTTATGTTATGTTACGTTATGTTACGTTATGTTATGTTATGTTATGTTATGTTGCGTTATGTTACGTTATATTATATTATGTTATGTTATGTTATGTCATGTTATGTTACCTTATGTTATGTTATGTTACGTTACGTTACGTTAGGTTACGTTACGTTAGGTTACGTTATGTTATGTTTGTTATGTTATGTTATGTTTGTTATGCTATGTTATGTTATGTTATGTCATGTCATGTTATGTTGTGTTGTGTTCTGTCATGTTATGTTATGTTATGTTATTTTATATTGTGTTATGTGTCATATGTCACGTTATGTTTATGTCATGTTGTGTATATATGTATGTATGTGTACAGGACGAGGACGAGCACAAGGGAGGTTACTCAGACAAGGTGCTTGCGATTCTCTCTCTCTCTCTCTCTCTCTCTCTCTCTCTCTCTCTCTCTCTCTCTCCCCTCTCTCTCATCTCTCATCTCATCTTATCTCTCCGTGGCCCATTGTGCATGCCCACCACCTAAACCTAGGACAACAAGGCGCAGCGGTCCGACGCAGGGCAAAGTGGCAGCGAACGCAATCCGGCCAACCCCGACGCTTTCCAGTCCGCGCTCCAAGCGGCCGAGGACAGGGAGGACATTGAGTACGCGCCCCCCGACCTACCACCGCCCAGCCACCCGCCGCCAGATTCTGCTGGACTAGACCGTCCGGCCCCCGCCGGAAGTATTGGCAAAGGGGATTTCGCACCGGCCCGGGCCGGCTTTTCAGGCTCCCCACTGGATGACGGGGAGGATATTGACCTGGACGATGACGACGAGGAGGATGGGATGCTTACGTGAGCGCTTCTATGTATGATTGAAAGTGTAAGTGTGTATTCAAAGGCTTGTTGTTTGGGCGGAGGGGGGGGGGGTTCAGAGACATGAATTTTGGTTTAAATCGATGTTAATTATTATGCATGGCCAATATTTATAAATGAGCAGCCTTGCTAAGATTTTCGGCACGTCTACCGCTTTTGCTTTGCGGAAAATCAGACGAATCAAATAAATACAGTCTATAAAATATAACGTTAGGCATGTTTTGTGATCCTCAAGACTTCCCTTTGATCCTAATACGGGCCATCGGCACGTTACGAGTCTCAGCTGAGGTTTACTTATTATTGTATTAACGCTAGGGTTAAGGGGTATATATAATATGGTACTGATGATTAATAGAATATGTATTAATACTGAGTTGTAGTATTAATAATTTTCCATTTATCTCTTCGTCTTCCCACTCAGCTCTATGCTAAGTATTTTCAACGGTATTAACATAATAGGACGGTATTATTACTGGGTAATACATTCAAGTGTCAAACTCAGCCATAGAATTTGTGTTAAAGGGCAGATTTCAGATTAGCGGCCAGATTTCAGATTAGTGGTCAGAATTCAAATTAGTCACACAGTGCAACTTAACGGCTATATCCGTCCGCAAAATCTGCATACTGATGATTTTTGCGAAATATTACAAATAATTTAAATTGAACTAATTTGAATTCTGACTACTAATCTCAGAAATCTGACCGCTAATCTGAAATCTGACCCTTAACTCAAATTCGCTGGCTGAGTTTGACACTTGAATGTACCCAGTAATAATACATTAGTGTAGTATTAATATAATAATATTCAACTCAGAATCAACAGTTCTTGCGTATTATTGACTATATTAATAATAATAATAATAACAATAATAATAATAATAATAATAATAATAATAATAATAATAATAATAATCATAGTAAAATCTGTAGGCATCACCCCCCGGATAGCTGGTAAAAAGTACCCTTTTTCTGGTGTCAGGTGCACCTAGTTTTTTCCCATTATTTTCAATATCGTTTGGCCGGATTTGACCTAATGCCATTTTAACCTTGGTCTGTTGCAGTTTTCTTTTCTGCTTCACTGAGCTAATATAACGAGACATCATTCTCTTTTGGGGATTTGTGTCTTGTTGTATTACCGACTTTTTATTGAGCTATCTTCGGGGATTGTAACATTGGAGTCACCAGCACAAGGCTGACTTCTTTTCTGGCTTGTTTTTGGAACAGCAGAAAGAAAAATTGGACAGACCTATCTCTTCTGAGTAGGTGTTCCAAAAAACAAATACTCCAGCACATCCCCACACATCGCTTTTTGCAAAACTAGACGTCTAGGCGTTTGTGAGTAGGTGTCTCAGTACCCTCTCCACAGCCTGTATCTGTGTCCTCACAAGGAGGCCAGACACCAGACCTCGTAGCTGTTCTTTTGTTCTCTCTTGAGACAGAGACAGAGTAGGTCAACAGACGTACAAACAAACACTCACAGATACAAACAAACTTGAAGGACACGAGCGTAGTACTCTACCTTTCAAGTCTGTGCACTTTGTTGCCTCTCAAACCACACACATCAGAGTATTTTTGCAAATCTCTGACTGTCTTTCGACAATAGGTCTGAACAAGTGTCAGACGACAAGTCGACTTCTCAAGGAGTGCTTCTCTAGCCTCTTTGACATTATCTGTACATAGGTCCTCGTACCTCATAACAGATACAACAACAAAAAGAGAAAAAGAAAAGAGGAGTGGAGAAGGAGATCAAATTTTCAGAGAAAGTCGTACAGATTACTTCTTTCTCACAAAAAAAAAAAAAAAAAAAAAAAAAAAAAAAAAAAAAACATAATACATAGAGGTGAGACGCTCTCTCTCTATACTGTCTTTTCGTTTTTTCTCTCTATTCGTTCCTCATAGACGAACAGAGCAATTACTGGGTAGAAACAACTCTGTCTCATCCGTATTCCTTCAGCATCCATGTCTACTAGGTCTGAAGACTGGCAGGAAGGAGGGGGGGAGAGTGAGCGAACCCCAGGAAACGAAGAGGAGTTCGTTGACTCTCATGCAGAAGGAGGAGATCTGGCACCTTCCTTTGACACAGGAGGAGCAGAGAATCAATTTTTTACTGCGCCTTCATTTGACACAGGAGGAGCAGAGGAAGTCGAGGAGGAGCAGAAGGGAGGAGAGGAAGCGAGGTTTGTGGCCGAATATGGCAAACTAAGTAAGAAGGAGTTTGAGGAGAAGAAAGGGAAGGATGAGGCCTATAAATGGCTATACATTCCCCAAGAAATGCGATGGGGACAACCCTTGAAGAAGGAGGACATCTGTTACCCTCTCCCAAGGCAAGCTCTGCCTCTCGCAGAATTCCTCAGAGACGACGGTGCACAGTTACAGGTGCAACATGTCTCATTTGGGGACAATATGTCTTTACTGGAGCTACTCGACCTCTCATGGACAGTGTTTGAGTGTGCTATACTCTTTGAGTACCAGACTGGAAAGACTGTGCTGCCATGGAACACAAGAGCACTGGCTAGGTTGCTCGATCCTGGTCAGGACATTGATTCAATAAAGAGAGTGGAAAAGGAGTTTAAGTTCAGGAATCCAAAAGGACAGATCAATGTCATGGATGTGTCTCTGAAACTTATGGAGGCCAAGTTAGTGGACCTGGGTAAACTCCAACACACCCAGTTTGGCAGGGACCTTCACCCGGCCCTGAGGGAAATAGAAGGCGAAGCTGGAGGGGTGACGAGGATGAAGAAGCTGCATGCGGCCTTGGTGAAGGATGACGCATGGAAGAGGTGGGTCTTCACGAAGGATCATACGATCTTGGAGGGGACGGCCGCACCACCCCCCACCAATAAAGCGGGAGAGAAGGAGTTGGCGGAGAAGGCCTTGTTCCTTCGGAAGGCAGCTGAGATCCTGTCTTTTTTTCATCATGCCCAAGAGCTGTATATTAAAGAGCTAGCGGCTGAGAAAGAAAAGAAGGAGATGGAGGCAAAGATTGCATTAGCCAAGGCGGCGGGAACAAAGGGACCGAAATATTCCTCTGGATCTTATATGGCTCCCTCGGGCCGCTCCGCCCCGTCAGCCCACACAGCCCCTTCGGCCCCTGCGACTAGCTCAGCGCCTACCACTGTTATTGTCAACAGTAATGACAAAAAGGACAGACAGGCTATCATACAGGCCTTCCAAAAATATACAAAGTCCGATGCCACTGCTCTGACGCTGTATGCAGAGACAGCGAGTCAGAAGGACACGGATGCGAACCTTCGAGACAAGCTCAGAAGAATTGATGCTTGTATGAAGCAGCATCCAACGGACGAAACACAGGAGTATGAGGCGTTGTACACCTTGTTGGACCCATCAATCATCACACAAGGGTTTGATGTTGGGGAGTACAAGGCGATGAGAGCGGTAGAGGTGGCGGCTAGGAGAGCAGCCTCAGACCTGCAATGCACGGTGCCAGTTGCCGTCCTCTTGCAATACTTTAAAACTCATGGGTATCAGCACCTGTGCACTGGTACTTTGATTGGGTTTGAGATTTTTCAAGAGGTGAACGAAGGGCTGGGCATTGGCACGAGGTTGGCAGCGATCCTCACTGAGGTCAGCGCCAAGTACGGGCTCTTTTATAGCCGGAAGTCTATCATTTTGTACTTCCTGAGTGCTTTGTGTACACGACACCCGAGCAAGCTCGCAAGGATCATACAGTCCTGTCCGACCTTCACGGCGGTGAAGACGGCGGATTTTTTAGAAACGAATATATACGAGAGGACTGTAGCGGCTACTCCGCCGGGCGACCTGTTCAAGGAGGTGCTCGACGCGTGTTCCGAATTGGACACGGCCACCGAGTCATTCTCCAGTGCCGCGACACAGGGGGTTGGAGGTGCTCAAGCAGCACATGCAACTCGAACGGCAGGTCTCAAGAGGGGGAGAGATGATGAGCCGACGCCGTGCTACCGCTATTTTTCATACATGGCGTGTAAGCATGAGGCACAGAAAGGAGTAGGCAATTGCCTCTTCAGCCACGACTCTCTTGATGATAGGCAGCGAAATCTTTTCCTTAGAGAGCTCGAAGGCATGAAAAAGACCATGTACGCCATGTACAAGAAGGAGTTGGAGGAGGGGAGGTGGAATGCGAATATGGTCTCGGATGCGGAGTTCCGGGAGGCCATCATTTACTTCCTTGACAGAATGAAGAGAAGGGAGAAGAGAGAGACATCGGGCCGATCAAAGGCGCAGACTAGAGGAGGAGGAGAGACGAGAGGATCGTCACGAGGGTCCCGAGGGACACCAAGAGGGGCGGCACCACGAGGACGAGGCTTTCGTGGAAGGGGAGGACGGACCCCAGCGCGCCCTCCCAGAGGACACGGATACTGGAATTATAGCACCAGTTCCAGCTCCAACTACCCCCAGCAAGCTTATACCGCTACGGAGGGGGGACGTCAAGACGAAGACACCGGCTCAGGTGAGCGTGTTGTCGTCTTAGACTGACGGGAGGAGAAGAGAGAGGAAAAGAAGAGAGAGAAGGAGATAAAAACTGTTCTTTTTAATCCGACAGTCACAGTTATGCCTACTGTTGATGAACAGGATACGAACGGTTCCGTTCCTCCCAGACGTGAAGGTGAAGGCACACAGCCTCACAAGCCTCAAGGTAAGCACTTGCTAGTTCATCCTTCGAGAGCTAATATGATAAATGATGCGAATAGGAAGGCGAAGAAGGCGATGGAGGAGAGGAAGCCGAAACCAAAGGCTAGGTCTTCTCCTACGAAGAAGCAGCGGACCGTACCCCCGCCAAAGGACTCAATAGTCTCTGCTATAGACACGAGTACACTCGGTGTACCAGACTCTGTCCAAAAGACACTCGAGATACCGGAAGCCCCGGAGACTCAAGAAGTTAAGTTGGCGGAAAAGGGGGGAGAACGAGAAGAGGACAAGGAACTTGAGCTTAGACTCAAAACCCTAGAACGAAAAATTCATGTGCTAGCGGCTAGTTTACATAGACCAGACGCGCTATGCTACACTGACCTCTTTTGTGAAACTTTACAAACCACATTAAAAGTTGGTAATGATACGATGGCGAATATTAATATTGTCGGCCAGAAGTTTTTGAATAGTCACCGGACATGGGTGGACAAAAACATTAGAAAAACAAAGGGGACCCTAAAAGGGGTAGGCAGCCGTACGGAAATTACGGGCATCGTCGCATTAATTTTCAAATTGAAATCCGGTCGAGTATATCGTGCGGACCTCTATGTTGTCCCCGATTACCACGGTTCAATCCTGCTGTCGTATGACCAATTGGCTACGATGGGGGCTGTGATCGATTACGCCGCACGGCGGGTGATTTATGGAGTGAAGAATGGAGAGGAGAAGGATATTAATCCGATGACTGCTACTGACTCATACGAGGCTTTTGAACTGAGTCTAGCAACGGAGAGGAAAAAGTTGGCCTTCGTACATGAGGCAACTGAAGCCTATGTACACCCCTATGTCACAGTGCCGGAGGAACTGACCTGGACCGACAATTGGGAGACGGAGATGCAGGCGTATACGGTTACGATTCCCGCATGGGACAGAAAGTCTATTGATGACTTAGTCGTAGCGCGTAATGAGGAGATAATATGTGTTGCGAAACAGTGCCCGTCGTTGGCCAGATTCGCAGAAGGTGGCGGGGCAGATGTCCATATTACTAATGGCTACTGTTACCATGCGAAGGTGTCAGATGAGAAGAGAGAGGCGTTTGTGCCAAGGAGGAAGGGGCGTATCCCCGATACTCCAGCGGATGACATTAAAACTTTTATCACGAACTTTTGGGGCGATGTGCCTACCTGGCCGCGCTCATTAACTGAAGTGAAAAAGTGTCTACGGACTCTATTTGAGAGTAACAAGCCGTATACTGTCATTCTGCCATACAATGAGAAGGCGATCTGGGCACAGGAGATAAGGGACCGGCTTATTGATCATCCTATACCTGTTCCTTCTCGCAAGCAACAGTTAGTGGTGGCTTGTCGACTCGGGTCTCGGGAGCAGAGCAGTGCATACAAGCAAAAGCTCAGAGCCCAGGACAAGTTGAAATTGATACCTCAAGCTTTCACATGCTTTGATGGTTTCTACACCCGTAAGGCTCCGATACAATACGCGAACCTTATTGATATGCTTGTCGGGCTGGGTCATGATGATGAGCCGGACACAGTCACGTATGAAAGAACGGGACTAGACGATTTGTCCGAGGAAGATTTGAGTTTGGAGGAGGACTTAGCGCCCCTCAAGGAGCATAAGAAGATGTCGGAGGAAGATTTCCAAGCGGCGGCGCGGAAAATTTTAGAAGAAGGAGTGGGTTCGGAGAGAGAGAAGGCGTTTCTCAAAGCTAAGATGGAGGCGTACAGAGAAATTTTCGACCCTCCTCGGGCAGGTGGTGTAAAGTCGGATGACTTCACTGCTGTCATTTACAAGATACCGGGTGCGGAGCCATCTCCGGCACCACGGAGGGCAAATTTGAGCATACATGAGGCAAAAATAGCGGAGGAGAATGTGAGACAGTTGCTCGATGAGGACTTTATTGAGAGATCTACATCTCCAATTGTCTCTCAACCGAAAATCGTCCCTAAGCCAGGAGGAGAATGGCGTTTGACGATCAATTATGCCCGTGTGAATAAGGTGCTAGAGGAAGAGAGAAATCCTCTGCCGACCTTAGAAGAAGGCAGAAGGGTGCTGCGGAATGCTAAATTCTATTCGGTCATTGACCTTAAGAACGGCTTCTGGCAGATACCACTGGACGAGAAATCCAGATGGCTGACTGCATTCGTTGTGGGTATGGAAATATACCAGTGGAAGGTGCTTCCAATGGGACTCAAACAGGCCCCGGGGCTCTTTCAGAAGGCGATGCAGAAGATGTTGAGCGGTCAATATGACGACCAGTCGGAGGATGGTTTTATGAGAAGGAGAGGACAGAAGGCGGGAGAATATGCATTTTGTTACATCGATGACATCATCGTATACTCTAACACAATGGAAGAGCATATCGATCACTTGTCAGATGTCTTCAGGCGCATCGGAGCTTTTGGCCTGAAATGCAACCTAAAGAAATGTCAGCTTGCCAGGACAAGTGTGACGTATTTGGGTTACGAGATTTCTCATAATAGGGTCTCGATATCGCGCGAGAAGAGGGAGGAGATCATGAGTAGACAGTTGCCAAAGAATCGCACAGAGTTACACTCTTTTCTTGCGATGGCACAGTACTACAGCCAGTTCATACCCGATTGGGGTGCAACTCGGGCTAAGCTGGAGAAGATGATTGATTTTGGAGACTTTGAGAAGTGGGATGAGGAGGCTTTGCAGGCGTTTAATACGCTCAAAGATCTCATTTACAAAGATCCCAAGGACGGCGGATTAGTACTTATGATGCCCGACTTTACGAAGCCGTTCGTAGTCGACACGGATGCATCTAAGTTTGCGATTGGCGCGGTGCTGCAACAGGAAGATGAGGAGAAAAAGTTGCGCCCGATCATGTTTATTAGTAGAAAGCTGTGTGCGGCGGAGCGAAATTACTGCACGCGACAGAGGGAGGCGTTGGCAGTAGTATGGGCTCTTAAGAGGCTCAGAGAATACTTGTGGGGAGGACCTCTATTCACGGTTAGGACCGATCATCACAACCTTCTTTGGTTGATGAATCATGAACAAACCGGCCGTTTGGCGCGGTGGCAAGCTTTCTTGTCATGTTTCAATTTCACGATGGTCTACTTACCGGGAAAGCGAAACGTAGTCGCTGATAGCCTTTCCAGGCTAGAGTTTCAGTCGGAGGTGTCGGCTCTCGTATCATCAGTGGAGATGATGGACCTGTCCACGGACAAGATATACGAGGTGAGCCACATAGAGGCGATGCAGATGGCAAGAGGCGTTCGTTATGACCGCACGGGTCTACGATATAGTCCTCAAGGCCCGGAGCATGGCATATGCTGTGAGGCGCATGTTCTCGAAGACGCTGAGTGGTCTTATGAGGCATACGAGAACGCGAAGGCGAATATAAAAGAAGAGGAGGAGACGACTGAGGTCTGTACTGAACCTCCACAGGAAAATCGAAGCGAGCTTGATGAAGACCCGGAAAGGGTAGGAGTAAGGTTAGAGGACGGTACTATTCATATCGCCTCGCCTACCGCGTGGAGGCAGCAACAGGCGACGGATCCGGAGTTCAAGGAGCTCATAACGTTATACAAGAACCCTAATGAGCTTAAAAAGACTCCACAGATCAAAGATCAGATGAAGGAGATGGCGTGGAGAGATGGGCTATTGTGGTACAAGGGCCAGCATGGCAAATTTGCATCACAGCCTGACAAATGGACTCTCTGGGTACCAGAGAAGTTGAGGCGCTTTATATATGTCGCAGCCCATAACTGCCCCTTACTGGCACATCCGGGTCGACAAAGAACTCATTGGTTCATAGCGAGGCGATTTTGGTGGAAAGGGATGAAGGAGGAGATAGACAGGGAAGTGGACGCATGCATCCCATGCAAAACCACAAAGACACCGCTGAAGGCGAACTTTGGCCTGATCGGTACATTCCCGTTACACGCCGGGATGTTTGAATTTTTACACATCGATCATGTGGGACCTTTCCCCGAATCGGCAGAAGGGTACAGATACCTTCTTACCGCAATAGATCGAGCCACCAATTATGTCTGGGTTGTTCCTGTTAAGGACGCTACAGGCAAGACAACTGCGGAGGCTCTGATCAATAGGATCGTCTCGCAGATCGGAGTGCCTAGAAAGATATGTTCTGATCGAGGTTCTGACTTTAATAATGAAGTCATCGACAGACTATCTAAGTACTACGGGATGAAATGGCAATATGTTACTGCCTATAACCCGAGAGCGAATGGCAAGATCGAGCGGGTACATAGACCTCTCAAAGCCTCGCTTAAGATGTACTGTATGAAGAAGGAGAATCAGAGAGCCTGGGTGGAGGCAGCACCTTCATTTGCCTTTGCAATGAACTGTCTACCCTCATCGGCATTAGGAGGAGCCAGGAGCTCAGTCTCGCCATATCAATTGGTTTACGGCCGAGAGCCTAATATCCCAACCTCACTTCTGCATCCAAAAGACACTTGGGCAGATGAGGATGAGTTGTTCGGGATGAGACTAAGAGCGAAGATGGAGGCGGAACAAATAGTTGCGGCGCACAGGGAGGCGGAGCGCAGAAAGACTGACGCACAAGGAGTGCGACAAGCGCACTTAGATCAAGTCCGTTTCCAGGTTGGGGATATTGTACTCTTGTACCATCCTCAAGTCCCTAAGGGGGTTAGCTCTAAGCTGTTTACCCACTGGAAAGGACCATACCAGGTCATGGAACAGATGGGACCTCTGAATTATAAGATCAGGGGTAGAGGGAAGGTGCAGATTGTGAATGTTCGAAGGCTGATCAAATATGACCCCTTCTTACTTGAGGATGAATCCGTTGAGGAGGCGTTGAAACGGATGAAGGAGGACTTCCAAGAGGTACCGCCTATACAGAAGGAGGATACCTTAGAGGAGGAGAATGCCTATCGGGCACCGGTCACGGAGAAGGAGGAGACCGAGAAGGAGAGTAAGGAAGACTCAAACCGCGAAAGCGCGGCGGGGACTCAGTCTAAAGCCCCCATAGTCCGCGGCGGTACGAAGGAGAAGTTCACGGAGGCGCAGAGGAGGAGAGCGCAAAACGATCTCATCTTCGACCAACCGAGGAAGGTGGCAAGGTCGACGCGAGCGACGGATGTCCATGGAGGAGGAGGGGAGAAGGACACTAACCCGAACGCGGGTAATGTGGACATTCGACATGTGCGATGGAAGGAAGGAGAGGCGATTGCGGCCATCAAGTGGGTCCGAGACGCTTTTTATCTGTTGAGACCGGCAGAATCTCATGTTGCCGATGACACTCTCTCAGATCTTTATCTCATGCGAGCTGTGGCGGTCCCGCAGACTACACGGGCAGCACGGACATCGAAGAGATCCTTAGCAGCAAAAACGATACAACCGGTACTCCATTTTTGGAGAAGCATGGACCCTGTTGAGGATCCAAAAGCTAGACAATATTTACCGGTGTACAAAGACGCGAAAAATCTCGAGACATGGGATGATACTATTACCCTTCGAGACAAAGACCACACTGCGTGGACTATTCAGTCACTGCCTAGAGGAGTGCTTGATATTCCTTTTGACTTATCTTTGGGCGCCATCCCTAACAAAATATGGGACATTCTGGAGGAGTCGAAGTTTGACTTGACTTTTGTTGGCGGCCCGCCACCTGGCAAAGGGGTTCGCGCAAGGCGACGAAGGCAGTAAGTGACATTTTTTTCTTTTAAAGCTGCATGTGGATTAATCTCATATTGCCCATGTCAGATCATGTCTTATTAAAATGTTTTTATACCATTGTTGTTACTTGGCATTTTTATCGCAACATATGAGTGCGAGGGTCAATCGGCAAATGGATACGACACCGTATAAGGGGATCGCTTGTGAGTTTAGCGATGGTGTTCCTGGTACGACCCTGCTTCAAGTATCCAGGGTGATGTTCTCAAAAAATGTTCTCATAGTAGACATATTAAATTTTTTTCTTTGGATATACTTAATATCGTCATACCAGCACGGTCCGTCTCTACTTGTGTCGGCATATCGCATGGTCGGGCTCACTCACCCCGGCTTTGGATATAGTTATTAGGTCTGGCCCCCTAGTACTATATTAAGGTAACCGATTGAATACAAGGGTATGTTATTAAAAGACAATGTATTTACTGATCGGAAGTGTTTTTGGAGAAGGAGAAAAATTATAACGCTGCTTTTATTGCAATAGTAATACTATTTGTTCTTGACATACTGCCTCAGAATTAAGTTACGGGGGGACAACAAGTGTGGAAGGAGGAGTTTTTATTTACAAAAACGAGGCTGGAGATTTATAGTTGACTAGTGTCTGGCGTATGCGTTTTATATATCCACTGCACCGTCTATCCGTGGGTTAATGCACTTAGTTGCGACACCCCGTAGCGTTTGTGCAGAAAAGAAATCAGCAATTATATGACGAAAATATTGCATATTT
>WBZZ01000650.1:7500-10000 GCA_019918135.1 Paulinella micropora
CACGAAAAAGACGTGGGTCTCTCTCTCTCTCTCTCTCTCTCTCTCTCTCTCTCTCTCTCTCTCTCACACACACACACACACACACACACACACATTCTTTCTCTCTCTTACTTCCTTCTTTCCTTTCTTTCTTTCCTTCCTTCCTTCCTTCCTTCCTTCCTTTCTTTCTTTCTTTCTTTCTTTCTTTCTTTCTTTCTTTCTCTCTCTCTCTCTCTCTCCCTTCTTTCCTTTCCTTTCTTTCTTTCTTTCTTTTCTTTCTTTTTTTCTTGTCTTGTCTTTTTCTTTCTTTCTTTCTTTCTCTCTCTCTCTCTCTCTCTCTCTCTCTCTCTCTCTCTCTCTCTCTCTCTCTCTCTCTTCCTTCATCAGTAACTAACCAACTAACTAACTAACTACATACATACATACGTACATACATACATACATAATACATGTATGTCTGACATATCTGACTGCGGCAAAGGTGGATATGTTCGAAAAAAAACTTAATACATACATACATGCATACAGGGAAATAAAGGAGTAAAGAAATAAGTAAAATACAAATATAGATATAGATATAGACAGACATGCATATATTTTGTCTATGTCCAAAAAACTGAATACATCCTTTATGTAAATGTGTGCATGCATGTACGTTTGTCTGTATTCAGTTTTTTTTGTTGAACATATCCACCTCTGCTGCAGTCAGACCTGTCAGACAATATGTATGCATGTCTGTCTATATCTATATCTATATTTGTATTTACTTATTTCTTTACTCCTTTATTTAAATCTATGCATGTATGTATGTATTAAGTTTTTTTGAACATATCTACCTCTGCTGCATTCAGACCTATCAGACAAAATATATGCATGTCTGTCTATATCTATATCTATATTTGTATTTACTTATTTCTTTACTCCTTTATTTCAATGTATGCATGTATGTATGTATGAGTAAGAAATAAGTAAATACAAATATAGATATAGATATAGACAGACATGCATATATTTTGTCTGATAGGTCTTACTGCAGCAGAGGTGAATATGTTCAAAAAAACTGAATACATACATACATACACACATACATACATACATATTGTCTGATAGGTCTGACTGCAGCAGAGGTGGATATGTTCAAAAAAACTGAATACATACATACATACATACATACATATTGTCTGATAGGTCTGGCTGCGGTAGAGGTGGATATGTTCAAAAAAAACTGAATACATACATACATGCATACATTTATACATAAGTAAATACATAGATATAGACAGACATGCATATATTTTGTCTGACAGGTCTGACTGCAGCAGAGGTGGATATGTTCAAAGAAACTGAATACATACATACATACATACATACATACATACATATTGTCTGATAGGTCTGACTGCGGTAGAGGTGGATATGTTCAAAAAAACTGAATACTTACATACATGCATACATTTATACATACATACATACATACATACATACATACATATTGTCTGATAGGTCTGACTGCAGCAGAGGTGGATATGTTCAAAAAAACTGAATACATACATACATGCATACATTTATACATAAGTAAATACATAGATATAGACAGATATGCATATATTTGTCTGGCAGGTCTTACTGCAGCAGAGGTGAATATGTTCCAAAAAAACTGAATACATACATACATACATACGTACATACATATTGTCTGATAGGTCTGACTCCAGCAGAGGTGGATATGTTCAAAAAACTCAGTCCCAGCGGTAAGTTGAGAAGAAGAAGAAGAAGAAGAAGAAGAAGAAGAAGAGGAAGAGGAGGAGGAAGAAGAAGAAGAAGAAGAAGAAGAAGAAGAGGAAGAGGAGGAAAAGGAGGAGGAAGAAGAATAAGAAGAAGAAGAAGAAGAAGAAGAAGAAGAAGAGGCAGAAGAAGAAGAAGAAGAAGAAGAAGAGGCAGAAGAAGAAGAAGAAGAAGAAGAAGAAGAAGAAGAAGAGCAAGCAGCAAGCAGCAGAAGAGAGGAGGGAGGAGGAGGAGGAGGAGGAGGAGGAGGAAGAAGAAGAAGAAGAAGAAGAAGAAGAGTAAGAAGAGTAAGAAGAGTAAGAAGAGTAGGAAGAGTAGTAGTAGTAGTAGTAGTAGTAGTAGTAGTAGTAGTAGTAGTAGTAGTAGTAGTGGTGGTGGTGGTGGCAGTAGTAGTAGTAGTAGTAGTAGTAGTAGTAGTAGTAGTAGTAGTAGTAGTAGTACTAGTAGTAGTAGTAGAAGTAAGTAGCAATAATGGCAATTTTCAAAAGATCTCCGTCCAAACGGTGGTTTATGATGTTGATGGTCACTGTTGTTGTTGTTGTTGTTGTTGTTGTTATTATTATTATTATTATTATTATTATTATTATTTACTATATCTGAGGCGTACTGATGCAGCTAATGGCATATCCTCAACGGACATAAGCCTCCAATACCCTTGTTCGAGGTCCTCCACCCCCCCGTGTCAGTCTCGCCTGATGATCGGGGCCACCGATGGAGCTCCTGAGGGCAAGACTGC
>WBZZ01000650.1:22500-25000 GCA_019918135.1 Paulinella micropora
TATCTATCTATCTATATGGAACGCAACCGCATATACGTAGAATCTAGCCCAGGTTATCTATCTATCTATCTATCTATCTATCTATCTATCTATCTATCTATCTATCTATCTATCTATCTATCTATCTATCTATCCATCCATCCATCCATCCATCCATCCATCCATCCATCCATCCATCCATCTATCTATCTATCTATCTATCTATCTATCTATCTATCTATCTATCTATCTATCTATCTATCTATCTATCTATCTATCTATCTATCTATCTATCTATCTATCTATCTATCTATACGAAACGAAACGACATCTACGTAGAATCTAGCCCAGGGTACCTAATTATCTATCTATCTATCTATCTATCTATCTATCTATCTATCTATCTATCTATCTATCTATCTATCTATCTATCTATCTATCTATCTATCTATCTATCTATCTATCTGTCTATCTGTCTATCTATCTATCTATCTAGCTAGCTAGCTAGCTAGCTATCTAGCTATCTACCTACCTACCTATCTATCTATCTATCTATCTATCTATCTATCTATCTATCTATCTATCTATCTATCTATCTAAACACGAAACATTTCGAACTATCTGGAAACCAGAGCCTGTGCTCGAAAAGCTTGAGGCACAAGTTGATTTTGAATTCAAACCTCGAGGCCAATCCGATCATCTCGGACTTGGCCATGGTCGCTACCCAAAAGAACATTCCATCACAGACCGCAAAGACAGGGTTTTAGAATTAGCTGCTGAGACAATACTTGAGACAACCACAGTGCATGACATGGACAAAGCCATGCAAGGGTGCTTCCTTCGTTTTGAAGACGCATGCCCCTTCGACCTCTCCTGGGCTCGCCTCATCGGAACCCGTAATCCCCGTTTAATCTCTTGGGTCATCAACGCAAGCACAAACTCGGTTATTACCCCCGACCTTAGACGTCTGTGGGGAATCATTCCCAACAACAAGTGTGCCCTCTGTTCTGGTCAAGCACATCTATGCCACATCCTCTCCGGTTGCCATGTTGCCCTCAAACAAGGCCGCTATACCTGGCGTCATGACTCTGTGCTCTGCACTATTGAAGCTCCCCTTCAAAAACACATCGAGAGCCATAACAAACGCTCCCCTATAGACCAAAATGAATCAAAGTCTATGTTTGTGAAAGAGGGCGAGCAGAAGCCTAAGAGACAGTCATTTCATCGACCATCCCTGCTTGACACTGCAAACGATTGGCAACTCCAAACCCAATACACCGGTTCTGAGCAAGCCTTTCCTGTCCACATTTGTGTCACTGACCTCCGCCCCGATATCGTTGTCTGGTCACTGTCTACCAAGATATGTATTCTGATCGAGCTAACGTGCCCGGTCGAGGAAAACATCCTTGACGCACGAGCCTACAAGACCAACCGATACAACAAGCTCAAATCTCAAATCGAGGACAACGGATGGACCTGCCACCTTCGACCAATCGAATGCGGGGCTCGCGGCATGGTATCGTTCTCTGTTCATCGATGTTTCTGCGCCTTGGGTTTTTCCCATCCCCAATCCAAATCCCTTTGCTTCAAGCTATCCTCCTGCGTAGCTCGTTGCTCTTTTGCGATTTATCGCTCCTGTGCAGTCAAAAATTGGACTAATCTTCCTCTAGTCCGTATTGGTGACTGCATTCCATCATAGCCGTCCAGTGTTGCATAGCCCGGGCTAGGTCCCTGCGGGGGTTTAGGCCTCATACAATGTCATCATTGTAGCTTGCGCAAGCTTGCGGTGCTCAAACACTTGGACTAACGGCTTCCTTTTCTTTCTCTTCTTCCTTATCCTCCCACTCTCCATTCCTAGATTGCCTTTTTCTTCAACGTCCTTCCTCTTCTTTTTCCAGAACACAGTCTACCCGTGATTCCCATCCCGGACACATGCACAGTACACAAATTATTGTTTGATGTGAAACTGCGTTCCTTTGCAAGGACTACATTCCTTTGCGACATCTCATCTATCTATCTATCTATCTATATATCTATCTATCTATCTATCTATCTATCTATCTATCTATCTATCTATCTATCTATCTATCTATCTATCTATCTATCTATCTATCTATATGGAACGCAACCCATCTACGTAGAATCTAGCCCAGGGTACCTAATCATCTATCTATCTATCGGTCTATCTATCTATATATATATATTGTTTTTTGTGTCTAGATACACGCATGAGGTTCATCAGCATTTGAAGCTCATGTGTGTATATATATATATATATATATGTATATATATTTATATATATATATATATATATATATATATATTTGTCTAGATACACGCATGAGTTTCATCAGCATGTGAATCTATCTATCTACCTATCTAACTATCTATCTACCTATCTATCTATCTATCTATCTATCTATCTATCTATCTATCTATCTATCTATCTATCTATCTATCTATCTATCTATCTATCCGTCCATCTATCTATCTATCTATCTATCTATCTATCTATCTATCT
>WBZZ01000651.1:5000-86905 GCA_019918135.1 Paulinella micropora
CCAAGGAGACTGTCGCTCCAGGGTCAGTAGACCAAGCCATCGCCCAAGTCAAGAAGAATTAGACCTCCTACAACCTATGGAAGCTTCGCCAGAGATGCTCGGAAGACGCTAATAAATTCAAAGTGGCGCCCCGCTTCGGCCTAACATGGGGGATCCGCTCGGAAATACGCAGACCCTTCCAAGCCATTACCAACCATTTCCTTCAACCCAACGGCGGCCTTTCAGTGAGAGAGGTAGCCATAGTACTCAAATGCCAGCTAGATGTCTGGCCCACTCCGGCGAGGGTCAGCACTGTGATTACCAAGGGGGCCACCTCGACCTCCTGCCCGTATGGCTGCAGGGTCACTGGGAGCATCAGCCACTACTTGCTCTCAAAGTCCTCCTTCCACTCGGAGGCCCTCAAGTCTCTACTGGATCAGCGGCACTCCAAATGCAGACAGTGGATCCGCAGCTGCTTGGAGCGGTCAGATAACGACGATGGCATAGCACCGGACTGCAAAGTCTTCATCATCGGGGAGGAGGGAGCCTTCCCTCGACCGAAGCAAGATAGTGCCCCCCCTCGTGCGGACGCAGGTCTCCCCGCCCCGGAGGGAGCCCCCCTTCTTGCCCCACCTCTCTCGCCGGCTTTCATTCACCCCGCCGCGCAGGTGATGGTGGACATAGCGGGACCGGGTTTTTCGCACAAGATAGACCTGCTGGTCACCGCCTCTCGAAGATCAAACCACGTTACCCTGATAGACTACACGACCCGGGAGGATCAATGGCTGGTCCGCGAAGATGACTCCTGTCTCCCCGCGAGACAGTCGCCAGACGATCGGCGGGATACCTGGGACCGAGATGGACGTCGGGTGAACCCCCCTTACCGACCGAAGGACCCAAATGCGTTTCGGGGAGAAGACCCGCCCAGCACCTGGCCAGCTATCCCCTGGAAGTCCCATCAGGCGTGGGGATATAACCCGCGGGCGATCTATGATCACCGATACCTCCCGCTGGAAGAAGCGATAAGCAGGCAGACCATTAGGAGACGTCCAATGTCTACCAATCTTATTATGATCGCAATGGGGGCGAGAGGATACATCTCCCAAGCCTCATTTGACGAACTGTGCTTCCATTTCTCCAAGAGCATCGCGCAGCAGATCTACCAAGGCCTAACCAGGATTTGCCATGAGCATATCATCCAGACTTGGAATTTCCTTCACCATTTCCCTGCGGGACCTCCTCCAAACCCTCCTTTCCGCCCCCCTCAGTAGGTGGGCGTGCTCCTTCGCCCTACCTGGTCCCCTTTGTTGCTTTGTCCAGAGGCGGGAGGCGAGCGGAGAGGCGGAGAAGGAAGTCCACCAGAGGCCCAAGGTATCCCACCGAAGCTGAGTCCAAGGGGGGACGAAAATCCATCGCACCGATCCCGTAGATGTGGGAGGAGAGGGTCTCCTGTGGCTCGCTTAGCCCACCAGCAAGTCAGACGACCCACTGGCACACTAGCTTGCCTATGGAGTCTCCTTTTCCTCCCACCCTTGACTCCCCATCGAATCCCACCTCTCCTCGGGGCCACGGAACCGAAGGGGCCTAGCCCTGGCTAGAGTTTTGAATTCCTCTCCCCCCCCCCCCATCCAGCCTTCCGCCTCTTTTTTCTCCCGACCTAGCCTCCGCCCGCTTTGAGTCTCTGGGAGGGTAATCCGTCCTGTCTGTGTCCCCCCCTTCTCAGGGAGCTGCATAGTCATGGGGATGGAGGACTCGTCTAGGGTTGACTGTGCTTCTTCTTCTGTCTTCTCTCTCTTGTCGGGATTCGGTTTTTTCAAATTTCCAGCGTCTCTGCTGTTTTCCTGGTCTGTGGGGGGGATGTTTCCTGGGTGGGACGGACGGACCAGGCTTAAGCGCGGCCTCTTGCCTTGGACCGCGCTCCCTTGTGGGATCCCTTTCACTCTGTTCCCTCTCTTTCTCCTCTACGACCGGCCCCCCTCTCTTTCTCTCTTCCTTGTTGCGCTCTCTCTCTCTCTCTGGCGTTCCTGCGATTCAGCTGGTGCCCTGTGGGCCTGCTCGAGTCAGGATCGGTGTGTCTACGACTGGTCGCCCATGGATTGGCGCTGGATGGGAGTCCCGCTTCGACCTGGACGAATGGGCCCAGATGCGCCGGGACGTGTTGGCTGCTTCGCTTCCGGGAAGATTCTTCCCGGTCTGAATTGGCCTGTGCCAGCCGGTTACTAGGTTTGTGTGTTGGTCGGGAGGTTCCTGTAGGCTATCGGCTGTCCCTTCTCTCTGTCGTCCTTTCTCTCTCGTTCTTTCTCTCTATCTCTTTCGTTCTCCATCTCTCTCTCTCTCTCTCTCTCTTTCTATCTCTCTCTCTCCTTCTCTATCTCTACCCTTTCTACGACGTGCATCTGTGTCTCCGGACCGTTTGCGCACAGATCCTAGCGGGCTGCCATTCGCTCAAGGCCAAATGCTCCCCCAGCCATCAAACCCGCTTAGTCGGTGTCCCTGATGTTGGTGGTCGTAGTGCAGGCGCCCCGCAACCGCTACGGGTTTGGGTGGGAATACTGTCTTTCTCATTGTACAATAATTTTAGCAAAATCAATAAAAAAAAAAAATAGCAGCGTCGTCCTCCCCAATCATATCCCCGTCGTTGTCATTGTAGGTAATCCTGCTGGGGCTGCTGCTGGAGCTGCTGCTAGAGCTGTTGGAACTACTATTCGAGGTGGTGCTACTGTCGCTGACGGGGGGCTGGTCGCCCCCCACTAGCAGCTGGTCACGCTGTTCGCACCAAGGTCGTAATAAATTGCCTAGCATGACGGATCGCTTGGCCAGATTGTGAGCGGCGCGGCAATGTGTGCTGTGGCAGCGGTAGTACACGTTGCCGCCCGAAGACAAAAACATGTATGCGTTGTTGCTCCTGTGATGCATTTTTTTCGTCCACAGTGGTAGTAACGCTATCACTAGCGATACTATGAGCAGCAGCACCCACTTGCTGCTGCCGCTGGTCCTCCTGGCGCGCTGCGCGGCGCCTGCGCAGCACCTCGTGAAAAAGACAAAGGCGCCCGTTCTCGTCTCTGGCTGTTCGCACGACGAAAAACTGACTGCCAGTCTTCTTGTCCTGCTCGACCGATAGTCTGGAGGTCGTGTCGCCCCAGCCCGCCAGTATGAGTGCAAGCTTTTTCAGAATGGGTTGCTGGTGCTCGTAAACGACAGCTGGCGGGGGGGCGCGCGCGAGGCCTGTCCCTCCTCCCGCTCCGCGCGGTCGCGCAGCGGAGGGGATGGCGCTGCTGGTTATGTAGACGGCGGCTGGCCCGCGCGCAGAGTGGTTGGGGCAGTGCACAAGCCACTACGTAGCTGGGCAAAAGAAGCGGTTGTGCGCCGGGGCGCATGAGGTCGGGTATTTTCTGAGAGCCGGGCACGCGCCAGCAGCGGTTCCTGGTGTAGACTGCGGGACAGGATATAGTAAGGGCCAACCCGCAGGCTGACCTTCAAGTTTTTTTCATACATTGAAATATATATTTTTCTTGACGAAATCAAAGATTAATTCGTATTAAAACGTTTTAAAAAAATTTGGATGAAATCCGCAACTTTTTCCGTTACTTATAACGGTTTTTTCGACTGTTATCTCATTTTACACCAAAAATACACTAATCAACGTTCTGGTCTAGTTTTCAGCGCACAGGATTTGTTGTTTTCAATAAATTTTTTTGTTTTATTATTGGAAAACATATTCAAACTATTTCCTTTGAAGTTTTGAAATTATTTCAAGTTTTCAAACTGCTTAACGGTAGTTTACACCTTTATTACACCTTTATTACACCTTTCATACACCTTTCATACACCTTTCATACACCTTTATGCACATCGGCTACCAAACACCTTCAAGTAATGTTTTTTTGCAGTAAATCTAAATAATAAATTTATTTATTATGATTTTGATGTTTTTGAATTTCAAATTCAAATTATATTTGAATTTATAACCGTTAGTGAGACAGTTGAAGACTCTCTTGACTGAACGGTGGCAAACACACACTAAAAATATATTAATTAATAAAACTAAATAATACATTCACTTATTTAATTATTTTGATATGTTTAAATTACAAATTCAAATTATTTTTGAATTTCTAACAGTTGAAAATTCGTTTTATTAACTACCAGTCCCTACGACGCTTGCGACCTAGGCGCCTTGCTTGCTCAACACGCTGAGCGCGAACATGTGAATCAGACACATACGAAGGACGCTCAATTCTAGATTCAATAGGCCTAGAAGAAGTTGGTGCTAGTGCTGCTGCATTAGGCACCCAAACAGGAGCACGAGAGGAGCCGGAATCCTTAAGTTTGAAAGCCCAGACAATGGTAGGCTCATCACGAAAAGTCGCGATTTTGAGCTTCCCTGGAGTGTCAGTGCTTTCAAAAAAATGATACTTCCAAAGATCGGTAACGCCTATGACGTTATGCTTGAAGTTCTCTGATCGGTCGATCAGACCATCAAAGACCATAACTTCAGAGTTGGAAAGATAATTCCGGATCAGGTGTGCCAAGTCACGAGAATCTTGCCACACCCAATCATGGTGAAAAGCCATGTATGCCACCATCTCTGCTATCTTTCCTGCATGTGAGTCGCATAAAGCTTTCCCGTGATAAGATGCCCAAAAATTCCAAACAGCTGAGTGTAGCCACTCATGTTTTTTTCTTATTAAACTAAACTCGGCCAAAGCAAACCTTTGCTTGAAATGTTTCCTTCCACCGTCTGACCATAATATCACTTTCACCACCCCCATGCCTTTGATCTTTTTTTCTAAAATCTCAGACAACCATAGACGAAAGACATGATAGTCATTGGATGTGTAAGCGTCGTCTTTGTGAGGTAGTGTGTCAACATACTTTCTCTTCACGCCTCCTCTTCCGTCACCTTTTAAAATCACAGCTATGCAATCGTTCACATCTTTGGTTTTCCCTCCTCCAACGCTCATTCTGGAAAAATCTACAACAATGATTGCAGTTCGGGCATCATCTCTTATAGTCTCTAAGTCTTCAGCGTAAAACTCAGTATTTCGTTTGGCACGGAAATGATGCTCGGATTTTTCGAGTTTTGCCATCAAGGCTTCTTTCTCTTCCTCCTCCTCATTAGAAATAACTCTGTCCGGCAATAATCTATACTGCTCTTCTTTCTCCTGAATCGCAGCCAGCCTGGCAGTGTCTTTTGTGTATTCGATACACGTCGGACACTTGTTCCAGACTTTGCTGTGCCTGTGTTCAATCCACAACTGCTGTGTGAAACGGGTAAAGTCAGAACGTAGTGGAGGACCAATGAGTTTTGTAAAGGTTGATTTGGGATGTACCAAGTATTCCCCAATCCGCTTGTTCCAATAAATCCGCAGCTGTGTCACTTTTAATCGCCTTTGACTTTCATTGAAGATTGGAGTCCTATAATATATGTATTAGTCAAACGTAGTGTGGCAGTCTCAACCATGGCGGGACGATCTCACAACGAGGCTGAAAATTTAAAGATTGTACTCGTTGCTTAGATCCGCTCTGAAAAAGGGAGAAGATCCAAACAACGGTACAAAATTGGGGGTCAATGCAGTCAAACTGATTGCGAGCAAGAAGAAATGAGAAAGAGAGAGACAGACAGACAGACAGAGAGAGAGAGAGAGAGAGAGAGAGAGAGAGAGAGAGAGCGCAAATGTGACCCCTGCTGACTGAGTAGCCGACGTTGGCAAAACCGAAACAGAAACACGCTGAGAAGTTGCAGCTTCTCCCTCTTTGACAAATACTCCTTGTACACAGACAGATTATTACGCAACCGAGCTGGCTGATCCTGCAATCTTGGGCTGACTGCAAATGACTGAAAAGGCCTCTTTGCTTTGCTGGGCATCCGTTGGAGTAAGCTCTGCCTGCACTTGTGATCCTTGCCCTTCCAATCCAGACGGATAACATGGTAGCTGGAAGGGTTGCACCCGTCACACCGCCAGACTCCTTCCTCACCTGCCTCAAATGCTAATTTAAGCTGCTCCTCAGTCCTTCGTTTCCTTTGCCTCGGCTCAAAATCGAATCCCTCCCCATCCTGGATGGCTTCCAAATGGCTGGTAAAACGGTTTTAAAGCTTTTGTAATCTGCACAATATTGCTGGTATGCCTTGGCCTCTGTGCAATATAAGACGTACTGGTGCCCCGAACGAATGTGCCGATCGTGCGATGGATGGGCATCAGCAAAATACTCCTCTATTCCAAAAGCATCCATTCCTAATTGGCTGATGGGATCGTACTGAACAGGAACACTGGCAAAACTGCTGCTGAGAAAGTGGCTAAAAGACTGAGATTCCCAACCCAGGAGCGTGGCTGACAAAGGACCAAGATCAAACAAATGTTGCACCTAAAAAAAAAGGAGAGAGAGGAAAAATAAGAAAGAGTATGTGTGTATAGTTTTGTGTATTAGTATGTGCAAAACTTACATGTCAGAGATAGGGAGAGAGAGAGAGAGGAAGAGAGAGAGAGAGAGAGAAGAGAGAAGAGAGAGAGAAGAGAGGAAAGAGAGCAAGAGGGAGAGAGAGAGAGAGAAGAGAGAGAGAAGGAGAGAGAGAGAGGAGAGAAAAGATAGACAAAGAGAGAACCTCCCCTACCAAAGACGACACATAAGGCGGCACAGTGGACGGAGATGGATCCTCAATGCCTTCTGTAGCCTCAAGAATTCTTACTATAGAACTAAAACCCCATTTGGCCAGCTCGGACATGACATCATTTGACTGCATTCGCCCCGCCTCTGTTCCCAGGACATGCATGACACGATTTACTGCTGTAAGCGGAGATGATGGCTTGGGAGGAGGCGACAGACTGGACTTTTGCTTAAGGCAAAACGAAACATCAAGCCCTTGCTCGACATTCCCACATATTTTTTCCACACTGAGGCACATTTGCTGACTGGAAGCAGTGAATGGCAAAGAGGTGTCACTGCTATGTACCGAGGTAGTTGACGTCGAAGATGGCAGCCCGAGAGCAGCATCGGCCTACACCACCAGCATGAAACGATAAGACAAGACAAATACAGCAAAAAAATCTAAACCAGTTGCCGCGCTGAGAGCTTTTGAGCAGCTATGCGCGCTTCGTTTGCCTTCCATTTTCCTTTTGGCCGCAGCATACAACTACAGAATGTGCAAGAATTTGGGGTTGGAAAATTATGGATCAGAAGGGAGAAATGACAGACAGATCACACAGTGAATTTTGTATCGTAAAAATAAACACAACAAGCAGGAGATTGAACGGTGTATGCTGGTGTACTGTTGGTGTACTGTTGGTGTACGAAGGTGTACGGTGGTGTAAAAATTCAAGAAAATTTCGTTACGGGTGGGCCGCTGCTCTCACTAGTGAAAACCACCCCATTTTGTGTCGTTTTACAAAAACTACACCTCTCAATGTTGGTAACGTTTTTGGCGGTTTTAGCAACGGTGTACGGGTTGGGGGGAAAGCAGTCCCACATCTCTCGAGTTTGAAAAGACACCAAGAGAACACCTTTCAACACAGGTCACGTTCTTTACCACCGATTGTCTCTGTTCATATAGCATCTGATTCCTTGCTCTTCAACAGTCTGTTGTACTTTTTAGGCAACATGCAGGCGATACTTGGACTGAAAATTCCTCTCCCTGCTGTTCCAGCTGAAGGAGAAGACGACGACAAGCAAGGCCGCCCCAACGTGCTTGGACCAACCGCCCAACTGGCATACGCATTTGGACCTCGGACGTCTGCGAATCAGACAGCTCAGACCTCGGGCCAGAATACCAAGTCCTTGCTCCCTTTGACGCTGCAGTCTCCACCCTGGTTGGCTTTCGACCTTCTTTGCGGCATATCCGATGGCGACACCAGGGAAAACCGTGTCAAGGAATTCTTGCATTTGGAGGTGGATGAAACTCGCCTTGAGCAGCATCCAGCTGACACCAATACTGTAAAAGTAAACAACGTTTGCTTGTTGTTTTCACACACACACACACACACACAACACACACACACACATACACACACACACACAACACACACACACACACACAACACACACAACACACACACACACACACACACACAGACACACACACAGACAAACACACAGACAAACACCACACACAACACACACACACACACACACACACATACACACACACGTACCAACCCCGAGCCAACGCACACCCCATCGCTCGTGTTCCCTCCCTGTCGCTCGTGTTCCCTCCCCATCGCTCGTGTTCCCTCCCCATCGCTCGTGTTCCCTCCCCATCGCTCGTGTTCGCCCGTGTTCGCTCGTGTTCCTTCGTGTTCGCTCGTGTTCACTCCTTATCGCTCGTGTTCCTTCGTGTTCGCTCGTGTTCCACACACACACACACACACACACACACACACACACAACACACAGACACACACACACAGACACACACACACAGACACACACACACAACACACACACAACACACACACAACACACACACACAAACACACACAAACACACAGACAAACACCACACACAACACACACACACACACACACAACACACACACACACACACGTTTTGTTTCGTCTTTATAGTGTCTTAGAATTATTCTTTTTGAATTTTAGGTCTTCGACGCGCACCCTCCGCGGGAGAACGCATTCCTTCGTCAGCCATGGACTGGAAGTGATTGGTCTGAACAAGCTGGCGCTGCCAAGCTGCGGAGAATGGGGAAAGGAAAGGCTTGTTTTGCTGGACAAGGCTCGGCTCGGCAGCAATCCTCTTAGTCCGGGGGTGTTTACGTGGAATTTGAATTTTGCATCTTCGGCGAAGAAGAAATCCAGGGCGGAAGCATTGAAGGATCCCGGCACTACTCTTGCTTTGGTTCACACACTGCAAGTCTTGAGCCACACTGCCAAACTGGATAATGAGAAGACCAGAACGTATCAACGTCAGCTTGGTTCCTTTCTGTCTGGCCCGCCCGACAAGCAGGAAGTATACGTTGCATCTTTCCGCACTTCTGACATTTATGGTTTCCCTTCAGAGGAGATGCAGTCCATGCTGTCAAAAATGATGGCTGATCCTAATGTGCCCAAGCGTTTTGATCTTACTACCACTAACCCTGAGGTTGACAGGCAAACCGTGATGTATTGGCGGGATACATAGGTCGTGCCATTTCTTTGCGTGACCTACCTGTTTCAGATGCTCCCCAGCCCCCCAGCGGCAGCGACAACGCAACCATGAAGGAATTGATTCATGCCAGGACCCAATCCGCTGAGTTGGAAAAAAAACTTAACGAGGTACTATGTTTTTTCAAACTACCTTATGATCACACTGACTGGCTTGTGCCCTTAGTTGGTTCAGGACGTTGGAGAGAAGAAGGAAAAAATCAAAAGTTTGGCTGCAACTTTGGCTCAGAATTCCGAGAAGTTCATCGAGATCAAACAACGTCTGGATAATAAAGTGGCCGACCTAGAAGCCAAGCTTAAAGATGCAGTGGACAACGCCTGCGACCATGACAGCGATGAGTTGAAATTGGACGCCGCAAAGTGCACGGAGTTGGAGACGAGGCTTGAGAGTCAGCAGGCTGCCATAAACAAACTCAACAATAAAGTGAAAAATGCAGATAGGGTACTGTTTTCTTTCTCTCGTTACTTATCTTTTGCATTGTATTGGATAGCTCAAGAGAAACTACGCTGAGGAAAAGGCTGCTGCGGAGGAGCGCAACGCTGCCCTTCATGACAAGGAGGCTGCTGAAAAGGTCATGATTCTATTTGCCCGTCTGTTTTATGTCGTTGGTGTATCGACGTTGCTGTAGGCAAAGAAGGATTTGGACAAGCAGGTGGAGAAGCTCAACAAGGAAAGTAGTGAATGGCAAAGAAAATGTGTAAGGCAGAAGGTGAGGTCGAAGTAGCCAAATTGGAGACGGAGGTACTGGAGACGAAAATGAATGCTTTGGAACAGAAGTTGAGCCTATATTGCGAAAGGTTGACAATTGCAAAGGGATCGGCCAAGCGCGGCGGCAGTGATGATTCTCGCTACAAAAGAAGCCGCCGCGACGAGGATCGCGATGAACATAATTATGTTTCAGAGTCAGAGTCTGAGAGTTCTCAGCGGCGCCATCCTCCCAGTGTTGAACGCAAACGAGGAAAAGACCGCCGCAGGTCAAGCCGAAATGAAGATGTCTCTCCTGAGCCTCGTTCCAAAAAGCAGCGAACTGAGCGACGTTGATTGCCTAATATACAATTGTTTCTAAGTTAATATCTATTTGTATTCAATAAATATTTATTTTTCCTTGAAATCAAGTCAGAATTATTAATATTTCAGTTAATATCATATATATATGATCTGCATCCACAGATGCGACGTGACTGTAACATTACTTATGTGCTTCACAATCCGGCACACGTGTGTTCCGGAAGTATATGATCTATGTTTCAATATTTTCTTAGAATCAGCTATGATGCTTTGTTTCAATTTTATTAATAGTCAATTGTTAAGTGTGAAGTTTGGTAACAATATATTTTTATTGTGACACTGCGTTTGCGTAAAGTTCAACGTATTTTGCCACCGTTCCCGACTGTAACTGTCTCACCAACGGTTACAAATTCAAAAATAATTTGAAAAATATCAAAATAATTAAATAAGTGAATATATTATATATTTAGTTTTATTAATTAATATATTTTTAGTGTAACAGTGTTTGCGTACAATTTTAATTTACTTTGCCACAGTTCAGTCACGAGAGTCACCAACTGTCTCACTAACGGTTATAAATTCAAATATAATTTGAATTTGAAATTCAAAAACATCAAAATCATAATAAATAAATTTATTATTTAGTTTTACTGCAAAAAAACATTGCTTGAAGGTGTTTGGTAGCCGATGTGCATAAAGGTGTATGAAAGGTGTATGAAAGGTGTATGAAAGGTGTAAACTACCGTTAAGCAGTTTGAAAACTTGAAATAATTTCAAAACTTCAAAGGAAATAGTTTGAATATGTTTTCCAATAATAAAACAAAAAATTTTATTGAAAACAACAAATCCTGTGCGCTGAAAACTAGACCAGAACGTTGATTAGTGTATTTTTGGTGTAAAATGAGATAACAGTCGAAAAAACCGTTATAAGTAACGGAAAAAGTTGCGGATTTCATCCAAATTTTTTTAAAACGTTTTAATACGAATTAATCTTTGATTTCGTCAAGAAAAATATATATTTCAATGTATGAAAAAAACTTGAAGGTCAGCCTGCGGGTTGGCCCTTACTATATCCTGTCGGGGTCGATGATATTGCCGGTGTTTTTGCTGTGCTTATACTTGGGCAACCTAGTGTCGACGCGGAACTCGAGTACGAGCTCGGGCAGCCCGCCCAGCCCGCTAGCAGGGGCAGGAGGGGGGACGGGCTGGTGTTGTTGCATGAGCCAGTGTTTGACAAAGGCACCGGCATCGTGGACCGATTCAAAAACAACGTTTGGAAAAGCGACGTGGAAGGAGTTTTTGAACCAGCCGTCGCTGTAGGGACGCCCCAGGTCGTTGCTGTGCATTTTGTCGGCGCCAGTCGAGGCTAGAATCAGCTGAGTCAAGGCCGCGCGCACGGCGCTCTGCAGCGCGTGCAAGCGTCGTGCGGCGCTAGGGTTGGCGCCGCCTTGCAAGTACCACTCGAGGTCAAAGTACAGTGCGCACTGGCCCTGTATGATGACGAAGAAGCTGCGCTCCATTGCGTCGACGCAGCGATAGATGTCGTGGTAAAAGCTTCGGGCATCTGCACAAGAGCCAAACAGGTGGCGCTCGGGCAGGTCCGCCTGCCCGAGCGGGTCTGGGCCAGGCGGCAGCATGAGCTTGTAAAAAAACGTGTGTTGCTGGGCCTTGCCCTCAGTAAAGCAGGCCTCGGTCTAAGGAAAAGCTGATGGCCCAAATTTTGGGCCTTTCTCTCTTTAAGAAAGAGAATGAGACAAAATAGTGTGTGTGTCGCGCCCCCCTTCCCACGGCGCAAAAAAGAGAGGGGGGGGGGGGGCATGAAGCCAGGCGCACCCTCTTTCCTCCCCCGACTCCTTCCCCGCATATCCCCCCTCCCCCCCTTCTCTGCATATCACACTCCCTCCTTCCCCCTTCCCCCCCCCCCCCCCCCCGCCCGTCCCTCCTCCTCTCTCGCATTTGGCTGGCACAAGCCTTTGTGTGCACAAGTCCAGGGTTAGGCGTCATCCTGTGGATCCAGGCCCGTGTGCGTAAAAAAGTCATCATCAGTAAAAAGAATACAAAACGTCGGACCCTTAGCAATCTGGGGGATAAGCATCAAACTTCATATATTTTTATTACAAGAAACGTGTGGTGGGAAGCTTGAGCAAGAGAGAAGCCGAACCCGCCTGAAAGCAAAAGCCACCCCCTTCCCTCCTCTCCAGCCTGCGCTAGCGGGCTGGAGACGGTTTTTACTGACTCTGTCTTTTTGTGTGTTCTTATCCCTGCCCTGTTTGCTTTTCATAGCCAAGGCTGGAAAGCAAGGGGCTGAACGACCGCTTTCCCATCCTGGTGAGCTTGCCAGCAGCGTCCCTAAGCCGGAGCCAAGACAGCATCGGCAAAGCCCCTATCAGAAGACATCGCAGACCTCAGAGAATCCGTGTGGTCGCTGTGTGCATCCTGTGGCAGGGTGCTACAGAAGCCTGTCTTGCCAAAAAATCAGAAATCAGAAATCAGAAATCCAGAACTCAGTTTTTTAGGCAAGTCGTTGGACGGACGGGCGGGAGGGGAGGGAGGTGGGCGAGGGAATGCGGACGAGCAGTGCGGACCAGAAAAAAATTAGAAGCAGAGCTCGCAGCTGTAGCACCCTGTGGCAGGGTGCTACAGCAGCTTGTCTTGCCAAAAAAAATCAGAAATCAGAAATCAGACATCCAGAACTCAGTTTGTTTTTCAGCAAGTCGTTGGACGGACGGGCGGGAGGGGAGGCAAGTGTGCGAGGGACGAGCAGCGCGGGACCGGAGAAAACAATTTAGAAGCAGGGCTCGCAGCTGTAGCAGCCCGTGGGCCACAGGGTGCTATAGCAGCATGTCTAGAAAAAAATCAGAAATCAGAAATCAGAAATTCAGAACTCGTTTTGTTTTCAAGTCGCTGGACGGACGGGCGGGAGGGGGGCAGGGGGGGGGGGATGGAAGGGGTGAGGCGGGGGGTGATGGGAAGGGGATAGCACGCAGTGAGTGCAAGTCTTGCTACAGCAGATGATGAATGCCTGCATGGGCGACGACGACAGGGTAGCATCGGCGCTACAGGGGCAGTTGCAGGTCCCTGCCCGTCTCGTCCGTCAACCCCCGCCTCTCCCCTCGCGATCTATATGTATGCAGCTTCCATCCACTGCCCCGCCAGGCTCTTGCTGCGCCGCTCGACCAAGCAACAACAACAACAACAACAACAACAACAACAACAACAACACAAAAAAAAAAAAAAAAAAAAAAAAAAAAAATCGTCCTCGGCCGCCACATTTTTCGCACCTGATTTACGGTGAAGCTCGGGGGAGAGGGTGGGGAGGGGGGGGGGATGACACAAACACATGCAAAACACTAGCAGGACGCAGGGCTACAAACAGCGCTCCAGCAGCAGCATGTCGTACAAAAAAAAATCAGAAATCAGAAATCAGACATTCAGAACTAAGTTTTTTTTTTTTTTTTTTTTTTTTTTTTTTTTTTTTTTTTTTTTTTTTTTTTTTTTTTTTTTTTTTTTTTAGCAAGCCGTTGGACGGACGGGCGGGAGGGGAGGGAGGTGGGTGAGGGAAGGTGGACGAGTAGTGCGGGACCAGAAAAATTAGAAGCAGTGCTCGCAGCTGTAGCATGTACCACAGCAGGGTGCTACAGCAGCCTAATAGTATCATGCCAAAAAATCAGAAATCAGAAATCCAGAACTCGGTTTGTTTTTTCAGCAAGTCGTTGGACGGACGGGCGGGAGGGGGTGGGGGTTAGGGGGAAGGGGGGGGGGGGGGGGCAGGGGTGTGGGGTGTGTGTGTGTGTGTGGGGGGGGGGGGGGTGAGATGGCACGCAGTGATTGCAAGTCTTGCTACAGCAGATGACGAATGCCTGCATGGGCGACGACGACAGGATAGCATCGGTGCTACAGGGCAGTTGCAGGGAGGTGCTACAGCCGGCGAGCTGACTCCCTGCAGTCTTGTCCGTTCCCCTGTACGTGGTCTCGCAAGAGGGTTAGGATGGTGTGCAAATGCGGGGTGTGTGGAGCGCTACCACCTTCAATTTGTTAGCGGTAGCAGAGCATTCCAAAATCAATCGACAAAATTTTTTTCGAAGAAACAATAGCCCCACTGGATATGGTTGTTTTAGGTCCTGGGCGGGGCGCCAGAGGGAGGGCACGAGCTCTGACGGAGAGCTGTATCACTGTAGCATAAGCAGAAGCCAAGGGAAGCAAATCCACTGCCGGCTGCTTTGATTGCACGCTTTTGATTTCTTGGCGCTACAGGCCGCCCGGCGCTTGCGACTTATCGTGTGGTGGCACAAGGAGGTAAGGAGCAGCCAGCTGGACGTGCGTGTCCGGCTAGGACAGCAGCGGAGCGCAGCTCGACAAAACGAGCGTGGCTGGCGACTCTGGCTGTCGATCAGGCGCTCCCGTGCACCGACTGTGGATTTCCCTACGACCTAAACATTGTTTAATTATTGAAACCAGAAGACGAATCGCGAGTCCGTCGGGATGTTGGGGTTTGGAAAAACCAACTGAGCAGCTGTTGACGGCCGCGCGAAACGCGCGGTAGCTGGTTGTGCGCTGCCTTTGTGAACGTCCTGCCGTTTGCGTCTTTTTTCCTTTGCACTATTTCTCTTCCCTATCATTTCTTCTTGGCTTCTTTTTGCGTCGCATCTCCTCATGCGGCGCCGCTTGGGCTAAACTTTCCTCTTCCTTATCGCGTTTTCGTTTCTTCTTGGCCTTCTTGTTGCGTCGCGCCTCGTGCGGCGCCGCTTGGCTTAAACTGTCCTTCCTTATCGCGTTTTCGTTTCTTCTTGGCCTTCCTGTTGCGTCGCGCGTCCTCGTGCGGTGCCGCTTGGCTTAAACTGTCCTCTTCCTGATCTCGCTTTCGTTTCTTCTTGGCCTTCTTGTTGCGCCGCGTCTCCTTGGTATCCTCCGAGGGAGACAACAAGCCCTTAGGAAACAACAAGCCCTTAGCGTGCCCACTGGAAGTGTACATACGGTGGTTCAACTTCTTCGTCAGGTCCAGCCCAGAAAAGCTTGCCTGCAAACGATCCCGAAATTGCTTTTTGGCTCGCTCGCTTACTCCCCCTTCTCGAAACCCAGAAAGCTTTCGAAGCTTTCCACGAGATGCTGGGGCTGTACTGCAACCGTCCCACGTTCGTGCCTTGCCCCACGCAAAAAACAGTCTCTGTTTGTTTATCCAAACCCGGTAGTTTAAATTGATTAACGTCTCTGCGGAACGCCGACTCCCACTGCTCGAATACGTCTTCCGACGCCTGGCTGCTTGTTATGAACGGCACTGAGCGGGCAGACGACTCGCTGAGTGCCAAGTGCTCCAGTGCGCAAGCGTGCAGGTACTGTGCGAGCTCTTCCGACGAAGGCATGTCGGGCAAAGATTTTATCGATGCGGGCTCGGCAAGCTGCAAGAGCGTGCTTGCCAGGCATTCCTGGCGCAACTGCTCCGCGGTCCACAGTGGCTCACCGTTGGCATCGGGCAGTACCAATACTTGGCTCCAATTACTTATCTTTATTTTTTTTTGCCAGGTACCTCGCGGTCGGAACGTAGTACCTTGAGCAGCTTTTTGCGATGGAAGGCTTCATGCGCCTGCCTCGAGCAACCATCCAGCACAACCAGCAGGCTCTGCTGCAGCTCCGGATCCGCGTTCTTGCACGCCGAGTCGTGGTCCTTCGCATCATCGCGAAAGACCGCCACGTGCTCGTCACCCAAAATCTGGCAGTAGGAACGCAGGATCTGCTTCAGCAGCAAGGGCACCTGGCCCGCAAGGCAAAGCCACGACTGTACGGGGCGCTCTTGCATGGGGCGGCAGGCCCGCACCTGCTGCACAAGCCAAAGCACAAAGAAATCTCCGTCGGGCGGTTTGAAGCAGTCTCGAATCAAGGCGCCCCAGTCTGGCACTTGCCGCACACACGATGGGTCGCTGCCTACCGTTTGATCGAGGGCCAATCCCCGCGGTAGGAGCAAACGTTGAAAATCCTTCTCGTGGATTGCCTTCGCACAGTCTTCTTCCCATAACCTGAACACGTTCTGTTTTTTCCTGTGGCGCGACGCCCATTTGCGCGGCACTAGCTCTTGATCCGCATTGCACTGTTTGTACTCTTTCCTCAGTCGCTGCAGCTTAATCGCTTGCGTGTGCTCGACTAGCACGTCTTCGCCGAGCAGGACTTCCCTTGGAGCGGTAACCCTCACCGCCGCGTGAGTATCCGTTCTCCCCAGCCACCAGCGCCCCAGCACATCGCCTAGGTCGCGTACAAATGCGAGAGTTGGCTCCGGATGGAGCCTAAAAATCCCCTGGAAATCTTTAAGGCAGTCCTTCTTTAGCTGAAGCAACGGTTGTTGCTTTAGACTGGCAGCAAGCGTTGCATTTTGACACTGAGCTGCATAGCACGAGTGCTGACGGAAAGGCTCAGCCACGCATCCCAGGTGAGTTTCGACAAAAGCGACGTCTGCGGGGCCTCGCGGCTGCGGGGCAAGAAGTGCTCCTGGTGTTCGGGCGTGTCCTTCCACACGAGACGAGCCAGTTCCTTCAGGTACCACCAGGGATTTTCCACATTGAAAATTTGCAGTAGTTTATTGGCACGGCCCATTTCCCAAAGTAATTCGGATTAAGCTTCTCGAAGTATTCCGCGAGCTTCCAAAGAATGTCAAGATAATAAAAAGGCTTCACGGTTGTCCCGCTTGCATCAGTGGCTTCAAGGGCACAGATAGAAAACAGGGAGGCGAGCTCCGGGTTACGACGGGGAACACCGCGGCCGGACTCGACAGCAACCAAGGAGGTAAAGCGCCTCTTGGTGCCAAAACGCAGGCTCGCGGCGCAGCAGCTCCACGGTCGGGAGGTCGTTGTCGTTGGTTTTCGTCTGGAACAGTTGCTTAGCCTCTGCCAGCTCGGCCGCTCCGGGCATAGAGCTGGAGCTGCTTGAGCTGGGGCTGCTTGAGCTGGAGCTGCTTGAGCTGGCGCTGTGAGACGCAGTTGGTCTGGAACGTACAAACTGCCACAAAAGTTTTTCTACTTGTTTTATGAAGCTCGCCCAAGCGGGAGCACTCTCCATGGCATCTGGGTTTGCGGAGATAGGCAGGATGACGTCGTCGCGCTCGGGCGAGGACGGTGCAGGGCTCTGCTCGTGTGCGGTCTCGACGCCAACTATTTTGGCTGGGCAGGCGGGGGTTGGGGGGAGGGGGGGGGGGGGGGAGCGAGTCAGCGTGTAAAGAAGAAATATCGTGGCTGCCTGGCGCATGACTGTGCCGCAAGACGAGCTCTCCACCCTTCCGACCGATCGGCGATCGGCAAGCAAAACTAGTAAGGGTAAACGGGAAAGCAGTGATCTGGACTATGAAGCAATTTCGCGAGCAGCGACTGCCCCAAATTTCTGATTGTTTTTTCCTCAAACATACTGCTGCAGCACCCTGCCACAGGGTGCTACAGCTGCGAGCACTGCCTCCGAAAAAAAAAATCTTTTCGTCTGGCGCTGCTCGTCCGCCTTGCCTCGCCCCCTCCTGCCCTCCCTCCCCTCCCGCCGGTCGGACGACGTGCCCTTCATATTTTTTTTTTCGATTTCTGGTTTTCTGCATTCTGATTTGGCATGGCATGCTGCTCCAGCACGTGTGACAGGCCCGACATGCTGCTCCAGCACGGGCGGCAGGCTCAACATGCTGCTCCACCACGGGTGGCAGGCAGCTGCCCAAAAAAACTTGTTCTCTGTTCTCTCGCGCCGCCCCTCTTGCCCTCCCTCCCTGCCTCCCTACCTCCCTCCCCCTCCCGCCCGTCGGACGACGTGCCCTCCAGAAAAACAGTTTTTTGATTTCTGGTTTTCTGACGTCTGATTTTGGCGCAACATGCTGCTCCAGCACGGGTGGCAGGCTCCTCCCCCCCCCCCCCCCCCCCCAAAAAAAAGAAATTCTGTTCCAGGCAGAGGTTAATGAAGAAGAGCGGGCAAGTGTGGAAAAAAATGCAGCAGCTGGAACGCGACGTGCCTCACTGCGCTGTGCGGCAAGCTAAAGTCCACAGCGCTGTGCGGCAAGCTAACGTCCCGTCGTGCAAACTGTAATTTTTTCTTCCCCTCCCTCCCTCTCACCCCTGCTTTGTTTGTGACAATTCGGCAAGAGCGTAAGTGTGCCTTTCTCCTATGTGGTACGGAAATTCAAGAGGGGATGCCGAAAAGGGGGGGGGGGGGGCGGGGGAGAGGGAGGAGAGATGATCAAAAATTTGTCTTGTTGGTCGGCGGTGGTACGACACTGCCCAAGGTTGCACAATGGACAACGGGGCTGCGACACGTCGCACCTGGCGCATGACTGCGCCGCAAGGTGAGCTATCCCGCCTAACAACTAACCCTAACCCTAACCCAACCGGCAAGCAAAACCAGGAAGGGTAATGGGAATGCCGTGATGGGGACTATAAAAGAATTTCGTCAGCAGCGACTGCCCCAAAAAGGCCGATTTCCGAATTCTGATTTCTGATTTTTTTTCCAAACATGCTACTGCAGAACCCTGCCACAAGGTGCTACAGCTGCGAGCCCTGCCTCCAAAAAAATTCTGTGCTGCTCGTCTGCCTCCCCCATCCTCCCCGCCCGCCCGGTGCAGCAACAAAACCTAGTTCCAAATGTCTGATTTCTGATTTCTGATTTTTTGCCCCAAACATGCTGCTGCAGCACCCTGCCACAGGGTGCTACAGCTGGAAGCCCTGTCTGTAAACCAAAAAATCTGTGCTGCTAGTCCACCTTCCTCTCGCCTCCCCCCGCCCCCCCCCCCCCAGCACAGATTTTCTTTGTGTTATTATTATTATTATTATTATTTGGACACCGTGATAGCCCAGTCGTCAAGTTCTACCATCTGGGCCCTCGCCAGTTCGATTCCCGTCGGTGCCACCAGTATTTTCATTGAACATACCGGTCCGTCTGGAAGTGTTGGAACTGCCCTTGCGGGGGCGTCATTAGAGCCTATCGTCAATTCTTCGTACTCCCCTACGGGTGAGACGATGGAGGCGCATGTGCAGAAATGCATCAGCCATTGACAGAGAAGCACTATTATTATTATTATTATTATTATTATTATTATTATTATTATTATTATTATTATTATTATTATTATTATTATTATTATTATTATTATTATTATTATTATTATTATTATTATTATTATTATTATTATTATTATTATTATGGACACCGTGATAGCCCAGTGGTCAAGTTCTACCATCTGGGCCCTGTCGCCAGTTCGATTCCAGTCGGTGCCACCAGTATTTTCATTGAACATACCGGTCCGTCTGGAAGTGTTGGAACTGCCCGTGCGGGGGTGTCATTAGAGCCTATCGTCAATTCTTCGTACTCCCCTCACGGGTGAGACGATGGAGGCGCATGTGCAGATTTGCATCAGCCATTGACAGAGAAGCACTATTATTATTATTATTATTATTATTATTATTATTATTATTTTTTAGAGACAGGGCTCGCAGCTGTAGCACCTTGTGGTAGGGTGCTGCAGCAGCATGTTTGGAGAAAAAAATCAGAATCAGAAATCAGAAATTTGGAACTCGGTTTTGTTGCTGCACCGGGCGAGCGGGGAGGAAGGGGGGGGGGGGGGGGCTGCTCGTCCGCCTTCTCTCGCCTCCTCCTTCTTCCCCCCTTCTTCCCCGCCCGCCCGGTGCAGCAGCAAAATCGAGTTCCAAATGTCTGATTTCTGATTTCTGATTTTTTCCCCCAAACATGCTGCTGCAGCACCCGCCACAGGGTACTACAGGTGCGAGCCCTGTCTCCAAAAATTTTTTTTCTAAGCTGCTCTCGTCCGCCTTCCTCTTGCCCCCCCCCCCCCCCCCCGCTTCTCCCCGCCCGCCCGTTGCAGCAACAAAATCGAGTTCCAGATTTCTGATTTCTGATTTCTGATTTTTTTCCCCAAACACGCTGCTGCAACAGGGTGCGAGCCCCACCTCTTAAAAAAAAATTCCTGCTGCTCGTCAGCCTTCCCTCGCTCCCCCCCCCCCCACCCCCCCCTCCCACCCCGCCCGTCCATCCGGTGCAGCCATGCAAGAAAACCGAGTTCCGAATTTCTGATTTCTGGTCTCTGATTTTTTTTCCCAAAAAAATTCCCTGCCACAGGGTGCGAGCCCTGCCTCAAATAAATAAATAAACAAATAAATAAATAAACAAATAAATAAATAAATAAATAAATAAATAAATAAATAAATAAATAAATAAATAAATAAATAAATAAATAAATAAATAAATAAATAAATAAATAAATAAATAAATAAATAAATAAATAAATAAATAAATAAATAAATAAATAAATAAATAAATAAATAAATAAATAAATAAATAAATAAATAAATAAATAAATAAATAAATAAATAAATAAATAAATAAATAAATAAATAAATAAATAAATAAATAAATAAATAAATAAATAAATAAATAAATAAATAAATCTAATGTCGTGTTTCTTTTCTGTGGTGTTGAGCTGTAGCTCAAGTTTATACATCCCAACTCCCCGAGAGCTTGGACAATATCGATCAAGCGCTGCATGTCATACTGCTGTTTCTTTTCTGTGTATTTATGGTTTGGGCACAAGGGGTCGATGTAAGCAGACCTACACGAGAGCACAACGGAATGCGATCCAGGGCCAAAGGTTTGCCTAAGTACAAAAAAAAGAAGAAAAAAAAAGGGGGGGGGGGGGAATTTATTCTATTTGGTCGTGATAAACATGCGACGCATAAACAAATAAAACAGGTTGCAGGGGTGAAGCTACAGCACCGTGCTAAAGGATCAGAAATCATGTATTCCGAAAAGCTTTTTTCGGACGGGCGGACGAGCAGGAGCGGACATCTTTGTCTTCTTCGTTCTCTCGCACGTTCCATTCCTTCCTTCCTGCCTTCCCACCCCACCACCACCCTCGCTTCCCCCCTCCCGCCCGTCAGTCAGGAAACAAACGGATTTCCGAATTGCTGATTTCTGATTTTGCATAGTGTCGGGTGGCAAGGGGTGAGCTACAGCACCGTGCTAAGAAAAAACCGTTTTTTTTTCTTTCTCTCGCGAGTTCCCTTTTTCGTCCCTTCCCCCCCCCCCTCCGTCCCTCCCGTCCGCCAGGGGCAAAATAATCAATTTCCGAATGTCTGATTTCTGATTTTTCAACAACATGCTGCTCTAGCACGGGTTGCATGGATGGAGCTGCAGCGCACCGTGCTGAAATCAGAAATTGGACATTCGGGAAAACTTTTTCCGGACGGACGGACGGACGGACGGGCAGGAGGGGGCCAAGGGATTTTTTTTTCTCGCGCACGTTGCACTCATTCCCTCTTCCCCCTTTCCCCCCCCCCCCCCCCCTTCCGCCCGCCCGTCAGGAAAAAAAACTTCTGATTTCTGATTTTGTAAACAACATGCTGCTGTAGCACGGGTTGCAGGTGGTGCTACAACTGCAAGCCCCTTGCCAAAAACTTTTTCGCTTTTCCTTCACCCCTCCGCCTTGTACACTCTCCCTCTTGCCCATCCCTCGTCCAACACTCTCGCTGCCCGCCAGACAAAAACTAACCTAGCTGAGCAGTATGCGCCAGAGGGGGCGGCGGTGCCACCCTGCCGCTCACTCACTCACTTGCTCACTCACTTGCGCACGCACTTGCTCACTCACTCACTCACCCACTCGCTTGCTCACTCATACACTCGTTCACTCACGCACTCAGTTGCTCACTCACTCACTCACCCACTCACTTGCTCACTCACTCACTCGTTCACTCACTCACGCACTCGCTCTCTCACTGACTTTCTCAATCACTCACGCACTTACTCACTCACTGTCTTTCTCACTCACTTAATAAAATCAGAAATCAGAAATTCGGAAATCGTTTTTTTCCAGGCAGACGTGCGGGAGGAAGGGGGAGGAGGGGGGGGGGGGCTGGCGGTGGTTGAGCGCGCGCGAGAATGAATTCTATTGTCCCCTGCCCTCCCTCCGCGCCCCTCCCGTCCGGCCGAAAAAAAGAATGAAAAATCACAACAGAGTTCAGAAAAAATTATGCGAGTGAGTGAGTGAATGAGTGAGTGAGTAGTGGGTGATTTATTTAGTGAACTAGTGAGTGAGCAAGTGAGTGAGTGAGTGAGTGAGTGAGCGAGTGAGTAATTGAGTGATTGGACGAGTGAGTGAGTGTGAGTGAGCGAGTGAATGAATGCAGGTGAGTGAATAAGTGAGTGAGTAAGTGAGTAAGTGAACGAGTGAGTGAGTAAGTAACATGTCGCTGTAGCACGAGTTGCAGGGGTTTGCTACATCACCATGCCAAGAAAAACATTTTTCGTTCTCTCGCGAGCTTCCCCCTTTGCAGCTGTAGCACAGCCCCTGCAGCCTGCGTCCAGCGTGCAGAAATCAAAATTCGGAACTCTGTTTTTTTCTTCTTTCAGGGCGGACGGGCGAAAGGGGGGGGGGGGGGGGGCGGTGGGTGGAGTGAGGGAGCAGTGGGCATTCTTCTCTCGCATCGTTCCTTCTTGCAGCTTTAGCGTAACCGCTTAGCCTGGCAGCATGTCTTCACAAATCAGATCAGAAATCAGAAATTCGGACCTCTGCTTTTTTTTTTCTTCTTTGTTTTTTTCAGAGGGACGGACAGACGGGAGGGGGGCGCAGGGAGGGTGCCTGGGAAAAATTATTCTTGATTCTCTCACGTGTTCCCCGCCCCCCTTTACCCCCCTTTCTTCTCCGCCTCGTACACCCTCTCTCCATCTCTCGTCCAACACTCTCGCCGCCCGCCAGATAAAAACCAATCTAGCTAAACAGTACGTGCCAGAGAGGCCTGCGTTGCCACCCCGCGCTCACTCACTCGCGCACTCACTTGCCCACTCACTTACTCGCCTACTCGCTCACTTACTTGCTCTCACCTACTCGCTCACTCACTTGCTCACCTTCTCACTCACCTCACTCACTCACTTACTCACTCACTTGCTCACTCACTTGCTCACTCACTTGCTCACTCACTTGCTCACTCACTCACTCACTTATTGATTTACTTGCTCACAGGACTTGCTCACTCCGTCACTTATTCACTCACTTATTCACTCACTTATTCGCTCACTTGCTCACTCACGTGCTCACAGAAATCAGAAATCGCAACCATGTTTTTTCCTTCTTTTTCTTTTTTGCCGGCGGACGGGCGGAAGGGAGGGAGGCGCGGTGCGGAGGGAGGGGGCAGGGGGCAAAAGAATTTGTTCTTTCATTCTCGCGCGCGTTGCTCCCTCCCTTCCGCGCGGGAAAAAAATAAAATTATTTCCGAACTTCCGATTTCTGATTTTGCAAACAACGTGCTGCTGTAGCACGGGCTGCAGGGGTGCGCTACATCACCATGCTAAGGAGCAAATTGTTCCTTCTCTCTTGCGCTTCCCCCTGGCAGCTGTAGCACACCCCCTGCAGCCCGTGCAGCATGTCTTTCCCCCACCCCCCCCCCCCCCCCCCTCTCCCCGCCTGCCCGTCTGGTGCAGCCATGCAAAAAAACCCGATTTCGAATGTCTGATTCCTGATTTCTAATTTTTTTCCCTCAACATGTTGCTGCAGCACCCTGCCACAGGATGCTACAGCTGCAAGCCCTGCCTCCATAATTTTTCTTCTGTGCTGCTCGTCCGCCCCTCGCCCCCCCCCCCCCCCCCCCCCCCGCTCCCCGCCCGTCTGTCCGGTGTAGCAACAAAACCTAGTTCCAAATGTCTGATTTAGAATTTCTGATTTTTTCCTAAACATGCTGCTGCAGCACCTTGCCACAGGGTGCTACAGCTGCGAGCTCTACCTCAACATGTTTTTCTGTGCTGCTCGTTCGGCTTCCCTCGCCTTTGCGCCCCCCCCCCCCCCCCCCCCCCCGTCCCCGCCCGTCTGTCCGGTGTAGCAACAAAACTTAGTTCGGAATTTCTGATTTCTGATTTCTGATTTTTTTGCCCCAAACATGCTGCTGCAGCCTGCCACAGGGTGCTACAGCTGCTAACCCTTCCTCCAAACATTTTTTTTCTGCTGCTCGTCCGCCCTCCTCGCACCCCCCCCCCCCCACACACACACACACACACACATCCCTCCCTGCCTTCCCGCCCGCCCGTCCGTCCGGTGCAGCCACGCAAGCAAACCGAATTTCTGATTTCTGATTTCTGATTTTTTTTCCTCAATATGCTGCTGCAGCTGCAGCAACTAGCCGTGCCTCCAAACAATTTTTTTTCTGCTGCTCGTCCGCCTTCCTCGCCCTCCCCGCCCGTCCGTCCGTTGCAGCCACGCAAGAATACCGAGTTTCGAATGTCTGATTTCTGATTTCTGATTCTTTTTCCCAAACATGCTGCTGCAGCAACTAGCCCTTCCTCCAAACAATTTTTTTTCTGCTGCTCGTTCGCCTTCCCTCGCCTCCCCCCCCCCCCCCCCTCTCTCCCTCCCCGCCCGTCCGTCCGTTGCAGCCATGCAAGAAAACCGAGTTCCGAATTTCTGATTTCTGATTTCTGACTTCTGATTTTTTTCCCCAAACATGCTGCTGCAGCACCCTGCCACAGGGTGCTACAGTTGCTAGCCCTGCCTTCAAACAGTTTTTTTTTCTGCTGCTCGTCCGCCTTCCCTCGCCTCCCCCCCCTCCCCTTTCCCACCCCCCTTCCTCCCCGCCCGTCCGTCCGGTGGAGCCATGCAAAAAAACCGAGTTCTGAATTTCGACTTTCTAATTCTGCAAACACCATGCTGCTGTAGCACGAGTTGCAGGGGGTGCTACAGCCTCGAGCGCCCCTTGCCAGATATCTTTTTCGCTCTCCCCCTATCCCTCCGCCTCGTACTACGCACCCTCTTGCCCATCCCTCGTCCAATACTCTCGCCGCCCGCCAGACACAAACCAACCTAGCTAAACAGCCAGAGGGGTCTGTGGTGCCACCCCGCCGCTCACTCACTCGCTCACTCACTCGCTCACTCACTCGCTCACTCACTCGCTCACTCACTCGCTCACTCACTCGCTCACGCATTCACTCACTGCTCACTCACTCGCTCACGCATTCACTCACTTGCTCACTCATTTGCTCACTCACTTGCTCACTCACTTGCTCACTCACTTGCTCACTCACTTGCTCACTCACTTGCTCACTCACTTGCTCACTCACTTGCTCACTCACTTGCTCACTCACGTACTCGCAGAAATCAGAATTTCGGAACTCAGTTTTTTCTTTTTTTTTCGGACGTACGGCGGAAGGGAGGAAGGGGGAGCGGGGCGGAGGGAGGGGGCAGGGAACAAAAGAATTTGTTACTTCATTCTCGCGCGCGTTGCCCCCCTCCCTTCCGCGCGTCCGTCTGGGGGGAACAAATTCAGAATGTCTGATTTCTGAATGTGCAAACAACATGCTACCGTACTAGCACGGGTTACAGGAGTATGCTAAAGCACTATGCAAAGAAATTTTTTTTCGCTCTCTCGCACGCTTCCCTTGCAGCTGTAGCACACACCCTTGCAGCCCGTGCAGGATGTCTTTGCCAATTCAGAGATAAGAAATTTGGACCTCTCTTTTCTTTTTCTTCTTTTTTTTCAGGGCGGACGGGCGCAAACGGGGGGCGTGAGAGGAAGGGGCCAGGGTAACATTTTTTGTGTTCGCTCGCGCGCTTCCTTCTTGCAGCTGTAGCATAACCCCTGCAACCCGTGCAGCATGTCTTGCAAAATCAGAAATCAGACATTCGTAACTATATTTTTTGTTTTTTCTTTCTTTTTTCGGACGGACGGACGGGAGGTAAGGCGGAGGGAAGGGAGAGAGAGAGGGGGGGGGGGCAGGGAAATTTTTTTCTGTCGCGCGCGTTGCACCCTGTCCCCCCTCCCGCTCGGCCGTCTCCGGGAAAGAAAAAACCGATTTCCGAATGTCTGATTTCTGATTTTGCAAAAACTTGCTGCTGTAGCGCAGGTTGTACGGTTGCTACAGCGCGAGCACCCTCTCTCCCCACCCCTCCGCACGCCATCCTTCGTTCAACTGCCCACTCTCGCCGCCAGCCAGACACAAAGCATCCCCCCACCCCCCACCACCACCCACTTTCGGTCGCGTGCGCTACAGAAGAGAAATGCTTCCGGCTTTGCTTTTTTTTTTCGTTTTGGCGCACCTTCTCGCTTGAGCTTGTCCTAAGGTTCCTGGTCTGTGCTAGTACTACCCTACATGTTTCATCTCCGCAGCTGTTTACTCTCTCTCTCTCTCTCCCTCTCTGTCTCTCTCTCATCCCCCGTGACCGAAAACACTGAGCCAAACGAGTGAACGTTGGGGTTGCTGGGATCCCTTGTGGGCACTGGTCTGGCACCTTGCAAAAGCCTACCAAAGGACAATGCAAACTACCTGGAGAGTTAATATAAACACCAACACGCCCAGACACGCCCACACACGCCCACACACACATACCCACACACAGACACATACACATAGGCACATAATACGTACATACATTCAAATACATAAACACAAACACACCAAACACACACATAATACATACATACATACATACACTCAGAAAGACAAACACAAGGAAACACACCAACAGACACACGCACACACACTCTCACACAGACACACATACACACAGAATACATGTACATACATACAAACATAATACATACATGCACACACATACACAAACACAAGCACATAAACACACACACACACACACACGCGCGCGCGCCCACACACACACACGCGCGCGCGCGCCCACACACACATACGAACACCAACACACACACACATAAACACACGCCCACACACACATACACACACATACACAGACATACACAAAGACAAACACACAGACATACACACATATGCACACGTACACCCACACACTCGCCCACACACACACCTACAGACACACAATACAATACATACATACATATGTACATACATAACATACATGCATAATAGACATAATACATACATACATACACAGAAACACAACACAAACAAACACTCACGCACACACAGACACAAAAACAAACACACACACATATACACTACGTACATACTTGCAAGACATACATGCAAGACATACATGCAAGACATACATGCAAGACATACATGCAAGACATACACGCAAGACATACATGCAAGACATACATGCAAGACATACATGTAGCATAAATTGTTATGTATATACTGAATTTTATATAGTATTTCTCTTGTGTTCAGTTTTTTTTTTGGGGGGGGAGGGGCTTGCTCTGTGGTGGCTATATTGAGAGTTGTGACTGTTGTTGGTTTTACAGCTGGGCGCTATGCCCAGGTATATTTTCTGACCTTACCATGAGCCCCCTCCCTCTCTCCCTCTTACTTTCTCTCCCAACACACCTGCTGCCTACTTCGCTGCATACACTATAAAGAAGACCACTTCTTTGAATGTCATGTTTCTTTTTTGTGGTGTTGAGCTGTAGCTGAAGTTTGTACATCCCAACTCCCCGAGAGCATGGACAAATATAGATCAAACGTTGCATATCTTATTGTTCTTTCTTTTTCTGTGTATTTATGGTTTGGGCACGAGGGGTCGGTGTAAGCAGACTACACGAGAGCACGAGGGAATGCGATCCAGTCCAATCTTTACGTAGAAAAAAAAAAGAAGGATTCATGCTGTTTGAGTAATTTGGTCAAGCTTCTCCGTGATAAACACGCGACGCCCACAAACAGATTACTCAGATTAAACAGTGTTAGTCTAGCGTTGATTGTCAGTCTGGCATCAGTAAACTGTTGAGTACGGATTCGTCTACAAACATGTGCACGGTGACCGAAAACACGGAACCAAACGAGTGACAAGTGTGGGGTTGCTGGGAAGAATAAGAATAGTCCCTGGTGACTCTTGTGGGCACTAGTCTGGCACCTAGACGAAGCCTAACAAAGCAACAATACGATAACTACTTTTGGAAAGGTGTAGAAAGGTGTGAAGGAGATTAGGTCGGACCGGCTGGCGCGGGGAAATTTGTACTGAAAAAAACAAAAAACTGTTTCTGAATTTCTGATTTCTGATTCCATTGCGACTTTCACTTGAAACAACCTTGATTATTCTAGGCAAGACAACTAAAACTTAATACTACTGTATTGAATTAACCGTGGTAGTGGTAACTTACACGTGTAATGAGAAATCAGAAGATGTACGTGGAGACAAGAATATAAGAAACTATATGAGAAATCAGAACATGTAGAAAAGAATATAAGATCGGACCTATTACTATATTGAATATGGTGTAAATATGAACATGTATTAGCTGTGATCAGATATGTGTTTAGCAGTTTTTTGAAAGAGGAAATAGCGTTAGTGTCCTGAGGATGGTTCTCTCTCCAATTGTGCTTCTGATTTCGCTTCTCTCTCCAATTGTGCTTCTGATTTCGCTTCTGATTTCTCTTTCAAACGTATTTATTTCTCTTTGCAACAGTACTATTATGTGTGTCAGTCTGTGTGTGTATGTATTACTCTTACCCATGTAAGTATGGACACACGCACACAAATACCAAAACACACACACACATACATACATGCTCATGCGCACACACACACACACACACACACTCAAGCCCACACCAGCACACCAACACACAAACACACATAATACACACAGATACACACACAATGTAAATACATGCATGCACAATACATACATACATACATACACACATATTACATGTTACATACATACATATACACAACACAAACAAACACAACACCGACACACACACACACACACACACACTCATGCCCACACCAACACACACATGCCCACACCAACACACACACACACACACACACACATAATACACACACATACACACAATATAAATACACAATATAAATACATGCATGCACAATTCATACATACACATACACACATAGTACATACATATTTTCAATAAATACACATACACACAAACACAAACAAACACCAACACACCATCACACACATCCACCCACCCACCCACACACACACACACACTCACACACATGCACAATCATACAATATAATACACACACACACACACACAAATACCAACACATACACACATCATGCCCAAACCAACACACACACACACACTCATGCCCAAACCAACACACACACACACACATGCCCAAACCAACACACACACACACACACACAAACACGCTCACACACACAAACACCACCACACGCTCACGCCCACACACACACACACACACACACAATACAAGTCGAATACATACATGCAATACATGCATGCAATACATAGACACATACATACATTTTCGTATTATGTATATACTTGATTTTACATACTATTATCTTGTATATTCAGGTTTTTTGTTCTTGCTCAGTGTTTGTTTTATATTGACGTTTGTAATTGTTGTTGGTTTTCCTGCCAGGCGCGATACTCCCTCCCTCCCTCTCTCAGTATCTCTCTCTCTCTCACACACACATGCCGTCAGTCTCTCTCTTCTCCACCTCACCCCTCACCACCTCCCCTCCCCCCCCCCTCTCTCTCTCTCTTTCTCGTTTTCACCCTTGCATTCCTCTCTCTCTGTCTCTCTTTCTCTCTCTCCTTTGCTTGAGAAAGAGAAAGAAGGGCGTTAGCGTCTTAGATTTTGTATTAAGCTTTATTTATCTTGCCAAGAATAATCAAGGTTGTTCTAAGTAAAAGAAGTCGCAGTGTGGAAAAAGAAATCAGAAGTCAGAAGTTATCATTATTATTATTATTATTGTTAATATTATTATTATTTGGAGGCTTATGTCCGTTGAGGATATGCCATTAGCTGCATCAGTACGCCTCAGATATAGTAAATCTGCCTTGGAGTGTTGACTGTGACATATTTGAGGGAAATCCCGATGAAAAAACCTAGTCACACTTGCTAAACAGAGTTCCAGCCCAATGGCCTCAAGGCGTTAAACTGTGACGCCAACTCATAACCCTTTGGTGGTAGATGCTGGGAAGGAGGGTCGTTGCGCGCGTAAAAGATCTTAAACTCCGCATATGCTGGTTGATAGCCCAGGACCCAGCAGACACCAGATTGTTATGGGTGGGGTTTCGAGGCAGCTCTAGCAACCGCGCTTGGTGTATGCACTTGCACATTCGGTCACGTCTTGCAAGAGGTTGCTGGGACTGCGGAATAACCTCGCCTTAGTGCAGTCTTGCCCTCAGGAGCTCCATCGGTGGCCCCGATCATCAGGCGAGAGACTGACACGGGGGGGTGGAGGACCTCGAACAAGGGTATTGGAGGCTTATGTCCGTTGAGGATATGCCATTAGCTGCATCAGTACGCCTCAGATATAGTATCATTATTATTATTATTATTATTATTATTATTATTATTATTATTATCATTATTATCATTACTATTATTATTATTTGGAGGCTCATGTCCGGAAACGGATCGTGCCATCAGCTGCATCAGTATGCCTTAGAGGAAGTATATCTTTCTTCTCGGAGTGTTGACTGTGATATATTTGAGGGTAACACCTGATGATAAAAACTTAGTCACGCTTGTTTATCAGAGCTCCAGCCCAATGGCCTTACGGCGTTAAACTCTGATGCCAACTCAAAACCATTTGGTGGATGATGCTGGGGAGGAGGGTCGTTGGGCGCCTGCCGAAGATCTTAAACTCCGCTATTCCGGTTGATAGCCCGTGGACCCAGCGGATACCAAATTGTTATGGGTGGGGTTTTGAGGTAGTTCTAGCAGCCATGCTTGGTGTACGCACTTGCACATGCGGCAACGTTTTGCAAGAGGTTGTTGGAACTGCGGAATAACCTCGGCTTAGTGTAGTCTTGCCCGCAGGAGCTCCATCGGTGGCCCCTATACTCAGTCGATGGCCCCTATACTCAGTCGAGAGACTGACTAGGTGGGGATGGAGCACCTCGAACAAGGGCATGGAGGCTCATGTCCGGAAACGGATCGTGCCATCAGCTGCATCAGTATGCCGTAGAGGAAGTATTATTATTATTATTATTATTATTATTATTATTATTATTATTATTATTATTATTAATTATTATTTGGGGGGCACCAATACATGGTTGGGTGTCACCGCCACACGGCGGGGTTGGGGCCGTTGGCAGCTTGTTATGAGGGGTACATAATCAGTGCTCCACTGATTCATGAGACGGAAACTTTTACTGAGAGAAGCTCTCTCACCACGCTCACGGCTCTTGGCTCGGGGTGGCCTCTGGTATCACTCGGGGTGCGGGGGGTGGGGGTTATCTGAGGGAGGGGGTTGGGCTCAGTGGGTCACTGGACAGGTTGGTTAACTAAACTACTGTCGGTAGTAGTGGGTATGAAGGCGACAGGCTCCACACATTTCCACAAGCCTTGAAATCACTCAACTGCCACAGTAGCGACTGCCTGGACGCGGGGCTCCTGACTCACCCTCTCTCCCAGAACCCCTCGTGCTCACTTTGCGGATGCCATGGGGATGCTCTGGCGGAGGGTCGGGACGTGTTGGGTGCATGTGACCGGGCCTGTCACTTAGTGTTCTCGGTATATGACTCTTTTGTAGCTTCTATCGGACGCAGGGTGGCTTGCCACGACACCTCAATGATGCATAGTACGTCACGTCTCTGGCCTGGTTACGGGGGCGGGTAACTGAGGCGGGTTCCTGAAGGCTGGTTACGGAAGCTATGTTATTGTTGTTGGGTTCCTGGCTGCTATTTTATTGTTGTTGGGTTCCTGGCTGCTATGTTATTGTTGTTGGGTTCCTGGCTGCTATGTTATTGTTGTTGGGTTCCTGGCTGCTATGTTATTGTTGTTGGGTTCCTGGCGGCGTACATGTTTATGCTTTTTTAAGGGTTGAGCTTTAAATAACCCCACTCGGGTCTTCTTTTATCGAGCTCACCACTCGGTGGATGGAGGCCTGGGGTAGACTTATACGATGTTTTTGATGCTAGGTTCCGTCTCCAGGGATTCGACTGGCATCGCTGCTTTGCCTCACCGCACTGCCTCACCCACACATCCACGCTGGCACACTGTTTCTCCTCTTGCTCTTGTACCTATGTCGCACACAGCTATGAGCTCACGCCGATGAGTGGTTGTGACGAGGTGCACCCAGCTGGATTGCGGGCGAGCCACGGCGGCCTCGCTCTCGCTCGCTCTCTCTCTCTCTCTCTCTCTCTCTCTCTCTCTTTTTTTTTTTTTTTTTTTTTTTTTTTTTTTTTTTTTGTTGCTTTGCTTTGCTTTGCTTTGGGCGAGGCCTAGCTTTCACATGGGCGGGCTGAGCCTATGAGGGGCGCACGATAAGCGTTCCATTGATTTATGAGACGGGTCCCAATTACTGAGAGTAACTCATGTGAGTTGCTCATCATACTCATGGCTCTGGGCTCGGGGTGGCCTCTGGAATCACAAGGGGTTGGCACTGGGGGAGGGGATTGTGTTCAGAGGGTCACCGCGAAGGATGGTCAACCAAACTACTGTCGGTCGGAGTTTGTACGAAGGCGAGAGGCCCTACACCTTACCACAAGCCTTGAAACGACTAAATGACCAAAGTAACGACGGACCGGAGCGGGGCTCCTGGCTCACCCTCTCTCTCAGCACTCTTCGTGCTCATCCTGCGGATGCCATGGGGTTGCTCTGGCGGAGGGTTATGGGGTGGTGGGTACACGTGCACGGGCCTGTCACTCTGTGCTCTCGGTAGTTGACTCACTTGCAGCGTTTATCGGCGGACGCAGGGTGGTTTGCCACGACACCTACCTCGATGATGCACAACGGGTCCTGCCTCGTGCCTGGTTACGGATGCAGGTGAGTCTTTGTGTGTATTCCTATACATACGTACACGTATGCTTTTTAAGGGTTGAGCTTTAAATAACCCCACCTGGGTCCTCATTTATCGAGTTTACAACTCGATCAATGCGGCACCGGGGTCCCATACCACTTATGTCAGGTTCTTATGCAAAGAGCGCGACCGCTAGTGCTGGCCCTATGGGTCAAGGCGGTAATCCTTCAGGTTTAGACGTTCCCCGTGGGAGTGCGCCTGCGGGTGGTGATGGCTACTCGGCCGGGGTGGGGTGGTCGAGTGCTCGCGTACCTGACGGGCAACCTGGATCACGTAGAGCCAGCAATCCTGCTGCATCTCGATCACCCTCCCCAACCTCGGAAGAGAAGTCACGTCCGGAAAGGTCTGGTCACGGCGTGTGGCAAGCGGTACCGCCACCGAGGAGGTGGCGGAGGAAGTACGAAATGAGCTGGATAAGAGATGTTGCATAGTATGGGGGCTATCGCATGTCTCTCAGACAGTGGTCATGGCGCGAGAGCTCCGAATTCTCGGTCTCGGGGAAGTCGAGGTGGAATTCGCGGGCAGAGGTAGTGGGCGACATTTGCGGATTAAATGTGCGTCTTGTGAGGAGGCGGAGAAGATGGTGCGGCTGCTGCGGGAGCGTAAGTTCTTCGGGAAAGGTTCACGTTGCGACGGGTAGGACTTTCCGGGAAAGAGAGAAGCAGCGGGCTGCACGGGGGGGTGCCCAGTATGTAGAGATGCAGAGGGAGCTTCGCAAGCAGGGATTTGGCTACTGGGTGCTCGACGTGGAAGTCGACGAGCCCCAGGGCGAAGCCTCAAGCGGTGAATCTCCCTTGGCGGAGTGGGGCGGGATGCGGGAGCTGGAGGAGCTGGGGCGGAGGGTGCAGGATGGGCCGTGGAGGGTGGCGGAGGGCTCCAGGCGGGCTCAACCGAAGCGCAGGCATCGGCATCAGCTTAGTTCTTCCCAATTTGTGAAAGGCTTCCCACTGAGGGTGGCCTCACATAATTGGCAAGGCAAAGTGGGTGCGGATAGCCCAGGCTTTGGGGAATGGCCGGAGCACTACAAGGAGCGAGGCTGGGTGATCGTCGGAGTCCAGGAGCACAACCTATCGTCGCAGAAGGTGGAGAAGCTCCAAGTCGACGACTTCGCAGTCCTCGGCAAAGCGGCTGCAACTGGTGCGGGCTCGCGTCTCTTGGGGGGAGTCTTGACGTTGGTGGCCAACTATCTGGCACCGTGCGCTACCATTGTACAGGCGCCTGTTCCACACCCACAGCAATTGTGGGTGAGGCTGTCGTCTGGGAGCGCGACGGCGTCGGATGTGTTCGTCGGCAACGGCTACTTCCCCCAAGAAAATCAACGAGAGGAATCTATTGCAGCCTATGAGGCGTGGCAGGCGGCCGTCTCCTACTTCGCCACCAAAGGTCATGTGGTTACGGTTGGTGATGCTAATGCTAAGCTGGGGCCCGCCAGAATAGCGCGGGAGGAGGGAGTGGTGGGCCTCTTTGGCGAGATAGATGAGAGGGGTAGAGGGGTTAAGAGTGAGAATGGTAAGTTGCTGGCTGCGATGCTTGTTGCCACGGGGTTGCGCAATCTCAGTGGGTTTTCGCAACCACGGGGGACAAATATTGGTGGTCTAGGCAGGAAAATGTAGGTGGACGAAGGCATCTACTGGATTACATCTGCGTCTCTTCCGAGCTGGCGGAGGAGGCAAGCTTCGGCGTCGACGAGGTAGACCTTGATACCGACCACAAAGCTGTGTGGGCGGAACTGGTCTGGGGGGGACAGCCACCCCCAAAAAGCAGGTAAAGAGGTACAAAGCATTCAAGGCAGAGCGCTTGATAGGCAGGGTAGTTGAGGGTAAGGAGAGTGAGCTGTCTAAGCTTAGGTTGAAGTACGACGAGACCTTTGCAGCTGGTATATCGGGGCTGTTGCCAGATGGCCTCCCAGATCTATCAGCAGTGGAGGACCCGGATGAGCTTCAGCAGGAGGTAGATAGGGTCGCTAGCTTAGTGGTCCGAGCTTTCACGGGCGCAGCCGTGAAGGTCTTGGGAGTTCGGGTGATTAGGCCAGGGTTTACTAATGCATGGTTTGATGAGAGTCTTAGGGAAGCGATTGCGCGACGGAGAGAGGCATACGGCCTCTGGCGAAGGAATGAGGCCAACCGAGAGGCCTGGCAAAGATATAAAGAAGCGAGGAAGGCGGTCAGAAGGTTATGCAAGGAGAAGAAGGAGCAAGCGTGGAAGCGGGTCCGGAATGACACCGCTGCCAACTTCAGGAGCGCTACCATGGCCACGTACTGGAAGCTGTCAAAGCGTTTGGGCGGGGTTCGGCGGTCGAACGCTTCTGCTCCTGTTCGGAAGCCTGATGGCACTCTGGCATGCACACTCCGGGAAAAACTACAAGAATGGGAAGAATACAGCCGACGTATGGTGGTCCCCAAAGAAAACCAGTTTTTGGAGGATGCATGTGTAGAGGAAGTCGGTTCTGATGAGGAAGCAGCGCGGATTGAGCCCGAGCGGAAGGCCCGCGAAACCTTCCAGTATAACGACAACCTGCGCGACCAATTCGAGGCCATGGCGCAAGCCGAGGAGATCCGGACTGAGACGGGCCCGCTGGACTATGATTACACCGAGAAGGAAGTGGAGCTCTGCCAGGAAAATCTCCAGAATCACAAAGCGTGCTCACCGGATAAGATCAACGAACGAGATGCTCAAGTACGGAGGCACGCGGATTGTGAGCTTTCTGGTGCGCTTCTTCAACTGGTTGAAATCGTGCGAATACACCCCCAGCGACTGGGGCAAAGCGATTATCGTCAACATCCCAAAAGGAGGCGACCCAACCGATCCGGAAAATTGGAGAGACATCGCGATTCTGAGCTGTCTGGGTAAGATGTATCTGTCCCTTATGGCGGCGAGGCTTACGGCTTTCATCGATCAGCCGGGCAGGCTGCGCCCAGAGCAGGGTGGGTTCCGGCCAAAACGTAGTACGGGGGACCGGATTTTTGTCCTTAAGGAGCGTCTGCGCCTTAGACAACAAGCTGGCCTCCGTTCTTTCGTTTTGTTCGTGGATCTGAGAAAGGCATTCCCTACGGTTTGGCGGGCCGGGTTGTTTCAGAGGCTAACCCAGATGGGGGTACAGGGGAAGTTCTATCGCATTCTGCGGCGTTTTTACCGAAGAACGTCATCGCGAGTGCTAGTCGATGGCGAACTCACTGGTGAAGTGCTGGAAGAGATGGGAGTTCAGCAAGGGTCGCCGTTGTCACCGTCGCTGTTCAACGTCTTCATGGATGAGCTAACGGTCCGAATCGCGAAAGAGTTGGAGATCGAGGACCTCAACCGCATCGAAGACATACGGACCCTGCTTTACGCCGACGACGTTGCGGTAATTGCGCATAGTGTCACGGAGCTTCAACAGATTGTAAATGTCGTGGCGACATTCGTGGAGGACTATCGGCTTGAAATCAACCTGAAACCGGGCAAGACGGAAGTCATGCCGATATACGGGCACGCCAAGTCAAAAAAGTCGCCCCCATGCGTGAGGTTCCGGGGCAAGGTTCTCAACGTCACCGACCACTACAAATACCTGAGTTCTGCTCACGGACACCCTCTCCGATAAACCGCAAGCGAAGCGGGCGGCGGAAATCACTGTAGCGGGAACGGCTGCCTACTACCCCCTCTGGATCGCCCATGAAGTTCCAGCGCGTCTTCGGCTGATGAATTGGCAGCAAATGGTTGGCGCAAAGTTGCTTTACGCATCGGCTTTTTGGGATCTGCCGGGCGCCAACAAGCTGAGTAAGCTGGAGGGCGCGTTGGTAGCGCCCCTGCGGGTCATCTTGGGTGTTGGTACGCGCACAAGCGGCTGCATCACCAGGGGTTTAGGCCGCACGCCGAGTTTTAGCATCCTTGCCAAGGCGGCCCGGCTTCGGTTCCTAGGGCGCATCTAGTTACTGGGCAACACAGCGCTAACACGCAGGCTTTACAACACGGGTCGGTGCAAATGGAAGGAAGATACGGAAAATTTGATTTTAGCAGATCACAGGCTGCGGGAGGGCTTGGATGCGCTCAAGCGGGTCGTGAACGAAGATGGCACGGTAGATGATAAGGACTGGCGGGCCGCTCTGGCGAACTGGAACGAGGTGGTAAAGCAATGGTCTGTCCGGCAGGAAGTAGCTGGCTGGGAGCGGCAGGCTAAGCCCTCTGATGGGCTTAGGGTGCTGCTTAGCCAGATGTCTTCCTGCTCTGCTTTCCCACGTTGGCGGGCGCTGGAGGGGGAAGTCACAACCTTATCAGAAGGCGATTGTTGAGCTGCAACAATCGCCTTCGCCTCTACCGATCCAAATTTGGCTCATGCTCGCCGGACTGCTCAAGCTGTTTCGCCTTGTGTGGCACTGAGGTTAACGAGTCGTTACGTCACTTCCTGCTGCATTGCCCAACGTTTGCGAGCTCTCGTGAGGCACTGTTTAAGTTTATCGATGAGGCGCCAGCCCGGCAGCCCCTCGTGCTGAATCGAGGAGGGCTTTATCACAGGGAACTGCAGGAGGCAGAGGAGGAGATGAGGCTCTTCAAAGAGGAATGGCTGAAGGGGGAGGATGAAAAGATGGCGGCGATGCTCGGCGTTTTGTTTATCCCTGTCCCAGAAGAGGTGGAGGAGGAGTTAGGAAGGTTTGTTGCCACCATCTGGAAGGAGTGGGAGGAGTTGGAGGCGCAGACCAGGGAGGCAGAGGGGGCGGAGGAGGAGGAGGAGGTGATCGACCTCACGGTCGTTCAGGAGGTGGGTAGAAGGAGGGGAAGGCCTAGTCAGGTAGAATGTCTGGCTAGATCTGTTGTAGGTGGAGGTCAGCGCAGCGTCGCGGACTTCTTCTCGGCAGATAACTCCTCTCACTCCTTGCACCCACTTGCACATGCACAGCACGCTCATTTGCACATTGCACTGCCAGTCGAGTCTTTGGAGCGGAGCCGCGTCACCGAACGGTCCCGTGCTACCAATGCCAGGCACATGTCCGACAGGATCAAAGGCCAATTGACTGATAAGTCTATTATTATTATTATTATTATTATTATTATATTATTATTATTATTATTATTATTATTATTATTATTACAAATTTTTCCAAAAAAAAATTACACCACACCTTTCTTGTTTGCGCTCCAAGTAGTTCGTATTGTTGCTTTGGTAGGCGCCAGAATAGTGCCCACAAGGGATCCCAGCAAACTCCAACCATCACTCGTTTGGCTCCGTGCTTTCGGTCACGGACATAAACATACACAAACACAACCACACCAACACACACGTAATACATACATTTAATACACAGTCACACATATACAAGTATTTATACACACACAAAGACAAATACGAAGACAAACACGAAGACAAACACAAACATACCAACACACACACGCACACACTCACGCCCACAGACACAGACACACATAAAAAGCAGAAGACATACATACCCACATATGCATACATATGTATGTTACATACATACATGCACACACATACACGAACACCAACACCAACACACACACACACACACACATACACACACGCTCGCGCCCGCACACGCACACACTCAAGCCAACACACATAAACACACACACACAAACACACACACAAACAACAGACACACACACACACACACACTCAAGCTCAAACACCAACACACACACACACACGCGCGCGCGCGCGCGCGCCGCAGCACTCTCTGACGTATACTATTTATCTAGATTGTTTTTGTCTGGCGGGCGCCGGTGTGTTGGACGAGGGATATGCGAGGGGAGGGTGTACGAGGCGGAGGGGGGAAGCGCCAGAGAATCAAGAAAATTCCCATGCACCCTTCCTCCGCCCCCCTCCCGTCCGTCCGCTCGAAAAAGAAAGAAAGAAAGAAAAAACACAGTTCTGAATTTCTGATTTCTGATTTTGCAAGAAGGTAGCGCGCGAGAGAAAAAAATTTCACTGTCACTCCCTCCTCTTCTTCTCACTCTCCCTCCACCTGCCGCCCGTCCGCCCAGAAAAAAAAAAAGTTCTGAATTTCTGATTTCTGATTTTGCAAGATATGCTGGACGGGCTGCAGGGGGTGTGCTACAGCTGCAAGGGGGAAGCGCGAGAGAGCGAGCAATTTTTTTCTTAGCATGGTGGCGTAGCACACCACACCACTGCAACCCGTGCTACAACAGGCATGTTGTTTGCATTATAAAATCAGAAATCAGAAATTCAGAAAGAGTTTTTCTTTTCCTCAGGCGGACGCGCGGGAGGGCGGGGTGGGGGGCGGGTGTGGATCGCGCGCGAAAAGGAATTCTGTAGTTACTGCCCGCTCCCTCCGCGCCCCTCCGTCCGTCCGAAAGAAAAGAAAGAAGAAACAACAGTTACAGGAGATATTGATAAAAATTATGTCAAAGAATGAGGTAGTTTAAAATGTTCAGGAACAAGCCAAAATAAAACAATTTTTCACGTGTAAGGAATAAATAAAAATTAGAGCCATAGTGATTGTGCCAAGGAAAAGTGAACTCAACTAACTGAATGCCCCGTTCCACGAGATAAAAATGATACCTGAAAATAACAATGTAAAAATTTTCAGCGAAAAGGACTGTAGATATTTAAAACTAAATGTTGTTTAATAATGGAAAAGTGGAAAATAGTATTAATATGGAAAGTAATCATACCTATCAAAATTGATTAAAGGAGTTTAACCGGAAATATTGACATTAATACTTAAAATATTATTGAGTTGTAATATTAATACTATTTCTACACTGCAGAACTTAGTGACAAACAAGTTTCTGAACTCGGCAGGGTGGTGGTGTGTGTGTGTGGGGGGGGGGGGGGGGGGGAGGGGACGGTAGCTGAGGGGGCAGAGTATTGCGAAAACTGGGAAGGGGGGGGGGGATTAAACAATTCAAGTTGAAGCAGAAACTGCACCCTGAACCGTTGTATTGAACCTAAGCTTGTATTAGGGCGGCAAGCAGTGTAGGTGAACTTTAGAACAGAAACCGGACAGTGAATACTGTTATTACTACTCGAGTGGGAGCCGGGGGGGGGGGGGGGGCGTGTTCGCTAGTTGATAGGTGGCAATCGATTAGGCAGGTAGGTGGTAGTAGGAAGACACCGTCCGCTCGCGCAGTCTAGACATACATAAACGAAACAAAACAAACAAACAAACAAACAAACAAACAAAAAATTGAAAAAAAAAAGCATTTATTAATACCTGGTGATCATACGGTGCTCCCGAGACAGTCTACAAATATGTATATATACAGACCTGTGATATTGACATCAGCGGAAGTGGACTGCAAAGAAGATCCGTGACATTGACGAACACTCCGTACCCACACATCGCATGCAGCAACGTCCAGCCATGAAGAGGAGGAGTAAAAGGAAGAAGAAGGAGGAGGGCACCCCGAGCAGGCTCTACCCTTTGGTTAGCAGTTGAAGGCACGCACGCGGCCCTGGATACCCGTCTCCAGTCCCTATCTTACCGGATCCTCCGCGGCGGCCCCACTCTACGTAGCATTCAAGCCCGGGCCATGGGACTTGGCCATTGTCATTCCTTCTGCTGAACGCTCCCCGATGGTGGCCCGCGACATGTTTGCTCTCCGCAAGCCCTTCGCACTGCTCATGCCTCAAGACTTGGTTGATTGCGTTCCAGAGACAGGATATACAGGAAGCTACATAGGAAGCTAAGAGCAAAAGTTTCAGAACATGTTGATACTTTGTAAAATCAAAGTACCATACTTGTTTTGACAAGTTATGAAAAAATTTTAAAAAATTTGAATGGCTAGCCGTTACAACCGTTTTTTTACTGTTTAGCTGATTTTTGGTAACTTTTTGGTTTTTTGTTGGTGTTATTTGGTTTTTCTTTGAAATTTCACAGAAACTTATGTTTTATTTAATAAATATTATGATCTAATAATATTCTTTTGAATTGCATTGAATTTTCAAATTTGAATTCAAATTCAACTTGAAAATTTCAAGTAGTACAATAAGTGGTAAGTCACGTAGTAGTCTAGTGACTACTTCATGACTGGGTGCATGGCTGCGATCTCTAAGCTAACGCACTGGTTTTATGCTTCAAAATCAATGTAAATATGCTGAAAAACTCGCATTAATATTATTTCATGCATACTTGAAGTACTACGTGAGTATGTATAACGAATACAAGTGAGTGGCAAGTATTCTGAGTGTCACAGTGACTAGTGTAAAACAGGGTCACTGACTCTGAAATCTAAGCTTCCGCACTGGTTTTATGCTTCAAAAACATTATAAACATGCTAAACAAACTGGTATTAATATAATTCCATGCATACTTCAAGTAGTCAGTGAGTATGTATAACGAATACAAGTGAGTGGCAGTGGCAAGTATTCGAGTCAGTTAGTGTCGCCGTGACTAGTGTAAAACGGGTGACAGGGTCACTCAACTTGAAGTCTAAGCTGCGGGTTTTATGCTTCAAAATCATTATAAATATGCTAAACAAACTGGTATTAATATTAATATAATTCCATGCATACTTCAAGTAGTCTGTGAGTATGTATAACGAATACAAGTGAGTGGCAAGTATTCTGAGTGTCGGTGGCTTGGGAAGTGAGCTAGATGATGGGATTAATACAGCCGGTTAATACGTTAGTTAATATTGTCAGTTAGTAGTTAGTACGGAAAAATAGGTGTATTTTCTGGTATGGGTGGCATTGTTACCACCAATGCCAATATGACCTGTATGGACACCTGAAATTTAAAGGCTTAGAGCTCCCATCTTCTGTTTTGTTTGTTTGGCGGGCTTTTGTCTGTTGGGAGGATAATTCTATTAAAGTTCTTGTGGAGCTGGTCAGCTAGTCAACTGGGGACCCCTGGGAGACGTGAACTTTGAAACCGGCTTCTCATATCATTTATACTGTCCTACTTCTTAAGGGCTAGGAGCCTTGTACGTGTTGGAGCACAACAACATCACTCAAAGTGATCGAGAGGGAAAGGTTTCTACGGTCTGTGTCACACCCAAGAGTGACACAGCAGAAGGGAAGCCCTCCCCAAAGTGCTTCAGAGCCACTGCGTGAATCGTTGTGGTGGAGAGGGGGCTAGAGCTCTGCAACGGCTGAGCTACCGAGAGGAGTCAAGAGTGAGCCTTCGGGTCAGAAGGACATCAACAGGAACGGTTTAGGGGTTTGGACCACAAAACCCCATCATCAGGCAAGCACGGAAATCAGTTCAGGGGTGCTTGTGGCGCGCAGACGTGTTGGTGGGTGCAGGGTAGCTACCTGCTAGAGGAAACCAACAAGAAGGGGCTGAAGGCTGATTGCTGCAATTAGACCTTGTGCAACGTACTCTGAAAGGGGAATTTGCAGGACAGGTGGCAGTCAGTCAAGAGCACAAAACAGACAGGAAACAGGAACCTTTCTGGGTTAGAAAAATAACTTCAGATGACAGAAAAACATAGAAATGAAAACGAGTCAAACAACATACCGAACTACAGCGGTAGGGATGACTGGGAAGGAATACAAGTGAGTGGCAAGTATTCTGAGTGTGTCAGTGACTAGTGTAAAACAGGGTCACTCAACTTGAAGTCTAAGCTTCCGCACCGGTTTTATGCTTCAAAAACATTATAAATATGCTGAAAAAGCTAGTATTAATATTATTCCATGCATACTTCAAGTAGTCAGTGAGTATGTATAACGAATACAAGTGAGTGGCAAGTCTGAGTGTCGCAGTTGAAAACTAGTCGCTGTTTTATTAACCTAATGATGTCAGTGCTAGCGTAAAATAGTTTCAAAATATTTATTTATAAATTTATTTATTAAATCATTTAAATTTCAATTTCAATTTAAATTTAAAAATTTGAATATAAAGGTAAATAATAACTTTAATAGTTAACGACGTCTTCGTGGGCGTTCTTGTCTAGGCCTGCCCCTTCGTATGTATGTATGTATTTATGTACATATGTATGTATGTATGTATTTATGTATGTATGTACATATGTACATATGTATGTATGTATGTATGTATGTATGTATGCATGCATGCATGCAAGTACATGCATGCATGTATGTTTGTATGTATGTGTATGTATGTATGCATGTATGTACGCATGTATGTATTTATGCATGTATGCATGTATGTATGTATTTATGCATGTATGCATGCATGTATGTATGTTATGTATATATGTATGCATGCATGTATGCATGCATGTATGTATGTATGTATGTATGTATGTATGTATGTATATATGTATGTATGCATGTATGCATGTATGTATGTATGTATGTGTATGTGTGTATGTATGTATGTATGTATGTACATGTATGTATGTATATATATGTATGTGTGTGTATGTGTGTGTATGTGTGTATGTATGTGTGTATGTATGTATGTACGTACGTATGTATGTACGTATGTATGTATGTATGTATGTATGTAAGTAGGTATGTAGACTGGTAGGTATGTAGGTATGTAGTATGCATGTATGCATGCATGCATGCAGGCATGCATGCATGTATGAATGTATATACATGTATGTATGTATGTATATATGTATGCATGTATGCATGCAATGATGTATGCATGTATGTATGTATGTGTGTATGTGTGTGTATGTATGTATGTATGTATGTATGTATGTATATATATGCATGTGTGTGTATGTATGTATGTATGTATGTATGCATGTATGCATGTATGTAGGTATGTAGGTATGTATGTATGTATGTATGTATGTATGTATGTATGCATGCATGTATGTATGTACATATGTATGTATGCATGTATGATGATGCAGCCAAACTTGCCAAAGTAGGAGTGGGCTGCACCAAGCCAAGTGCCAACCGGGCCTAAAGACACAGAAAGAAGTGGCACACACAGTGAAACTGCAAGAAGACATTGACAGCAACAAACAGCAAAAATAGATTTCACCTTGGCTTCAAAGCGTCGATTCAAGTATGCCGCCGCCTTTTCATTTCTGTCAAGGGGGGGGGGGGGGAGAGAAAAAACACTGGGAAAAAACGACAAAGAATCGAAACAAAAATCATGCATCAGAAGCAGTAGATACGTGCAAAGGCATGTTTGTGTAAGAAGAATGAAGCAACATCAAGGTGCAACTGTCTAGCCACACTCTTGGCCAATTTGTGTTTTGGTTGGCGGGTTTTCAAAAAGCATACATGCATACATCCATCCATACATACATATGTTACATACATACATAAATACATACATACATACACACACATACACACATACATAATATTTTATATACATACACACATATGTACATACATACATACATACATACACACACATACATACATACATACATGCATACATCATTGCATGCATACATGCATACATACATAAATGCATACATACATACATACATACATACATACATGCGTGCATGCATGCATGCCTGCAAGCAAGCATGCATGCTTGCATGCATACATACATCATACCTACATACCTACATACCTACATACATACATACATGCATACATACATACATACATACATACATACGTACATACATACATACGTACATACATACATACATACACACACATACACACATACATACATACATACATACATGCATACATCATTGCATGCATACATACATACATACATACATACATATATACATACATATATACATACATGCATGCATGCATGCATGCTTGCATGCATACATACATATATACATACATACATACCTACATACATACATACCTACATACCTACATATAATATGCCTACATACATACCTACATACATACATGCATACATACATACATACATGCATACATACATATGTACATACATACATCCATCCATATATACATACATACATACATACATACATACATACATACATACATACATACATACACACACATACACACATACACACATACATATACATACATACATACATACATACATACACACATATGTACATACATACATACATACATACATGCATACATCATTGCATGCATACATGCATACATATATACATACATACATACATACATACATATATACATACATACATACACATACGTACATACATACATACATACATGCATACATCATTGCATGCATACATATATACATACATACATATATACATACATACATACATGCATGCATGCATGCCTGCATGCATGCTTGCATGCATACATACATAACATACATAACATACATGCATGCATGCATTTATGCATGCATACATGCATAAATACATACATACATACATACATACATACACATACATACATACATACATGCATGCATGAGTACTTGCATGCATGCATGCATGCATGCATACATGCATACATATTATACATACTAGACATACATACATACATACATATGTACATACATACATACATACATACATAAATAAATACATACATAAATACATACATACATACATACATACATACATACATACATACATATGTACATAAATACATACATACATACGAAGGGGCAGGCCTAGACAAGAACGCCCAGGAAGACGTCGTTAACTATTAAAGTTATTATTTACCTTTATGATTCAAATTTTCAAATTTAGATTTAAATTGAAATTTAAATGATTAAATAAATAAATATATAAATAAATATTTTGAAATTATTTTTACGCTAGCACTGATATCATTAGGTTAATAAAATAGTGACTAGTTGTGCCCGCACACTCAGACTTGCCACTCACTTGTATTCGTTATACATCATACTACTCACTGACTACTTGAAGTATGCATGAAATAATATTAATACTAGCTTTTTCAGCATATTTATAATGATTTTGAAGCATAAAACCCGCAGCTTAGACTTCAAGTTGAGTGACCCTGTCACCCGTTTTACACTAGTCACGGCGACACTCACTGACTCGAATACTTGCCACTGCCACTCACTTGTATTCGTTATACATACTCACTGACTACTTGAAGTATGCATGGAATTATATTAATACCAGTTTTTTTAGCATATTTATAATGTTTTTGAAGCATAAAACCAGTGCGGAAGCTTAGATTTCAGAGTCAGTGACCCTGTTTTACACTAGTCACTGTGACACTCAGAATACTTGCCACTCACTTGTATTCGTTATACATACTCACGTAGTACTTGAAGTATGCATGAAATAATATTAATACGAGTTTTTCAGCATATTTACATTGATTTTGAAGCATAAAACCAGTGCGTTAGCTTAGAGATCGCAGCCATGCACCCAGCCATGCACCCAGTCATGAAGTAGTCACTAGACTGCTACGTGACTTACCACTTATTGTACTACTTGAAATTTTCAAGTTGAATTTGAATTCAAATTTGAAAATTCAATGCAATTCAAAAGAATATTATTAGATCATAATATTTATTAAATAAAACATAAGTTTCTGTGAAATTTCAAAGAAAAACCAAACAACACCAACAAAAAACCAAAAAGTTACCAAAAATCAGCTAAACAGTAAAAAAACTGTTATAACGGCTAGCCATTCAATTTTTTTAAAATTTTTCATAACTTATCAAAAAAAGTATGGTACTTTGATTTTACAAAGTATCAACATGTTCTGAAATTTTTTGCTCTTAGCTTCCTATGTAGCTTCCTGTATATCCTGTCGATGAAACTCTTCCACAGACGATCGTCGAGCAATGCCGCAAGATCTTAATACTTGACGACAACCTCATCTGGCTCGTACATGGACTTGGAATGGAGCAACACTACATCTATCCTCTCGTTGCTACATCGCATGCACAGCGCGTTACACGCCAGCAGATCATCACAACGACAGGACAGCTTCACGGCCCCTCCCTGGACCGAAGACGTCATCTCAATCTCCGCCGGCTCAGCCGAACTGATCCTCCGACAAGGTATCGCAGTCACCGTTGACTCCGATCAATCTTCAGTCAAAGTTTATGTCCCAGAAGAGCTACGCCGTCCCCTCATCAATTACGCACACCTCATGCAGAACCACGCTAAAGCGCCGACACTCGTCCCCTTTATCAAGGAGCGCTACATTTGGTTCCGCACAGATGGTACGGATATCATGCATCATGACGTCCTCGCCGCCCTCCGTGACTGCCACTTTTGCCAACTAGTCCACGCCCGCCTGACCCTTAACCACGGTCGATATTCATCGCTCACATGGACGCATCAAGGACAGGGCATCGGCCTCGACCACGTTCACATCGGCATCCCCGGCGTCACCTTTCAGTACATACTGACCATCGTCGATCTTTTCTCGGGATTTCTTCAATTTATCCCATGCGTCTCCACATCCGCGGAAGAAACAGTGGAACTCATCCTCAATCGATGGGCCTACATCTTTGGTTTTCCTGAGTCCATCTTCTCCGATTATCATAGTTCTTTCATTGGAGCGTTGGCCAAACGATTTTGCAGCGTAGCCGGCCTCGAATGGCTCACCACCGCGCCCTACTCGCATCATCAACTCGGCTACGTTGAATGTCGCCACAAAGCTATCCGCACAGCTATCCAGTCTCTCCCTAAGGCAGAAAAGACCAACTGGCCCAGCATCATCCCTTCTCTCTCCTTCGCTCAGAACACATACGATTCTACAGCAACCGGCACTACTGCCTTTGAAGGAATGCTCGCCCGCAAGCCCCGCTGCACGTTGGACTTCTTCGACTCGCCGGAGATTGTTAACGCCCGCGCTACCGCTTCCAGCGCCGCCCTCGACGCATCACCGACACTGTCAATACAGTCGTCCGAACAGATCGCACTGTTGAACAGCGCCCGCACCGCTGTCACAACTTATGTCAGCGCATACGCCACCGTTACCCGCGCCCGGTCCGTCGCTCAAAAGAACAAAGGCCGCCGCAATGCTATCAAGGAATGGAAAGTAAACGACGCAGTCTCCGTCTACCGCCCCAAGCCTTCCAAACAAGGCATTCCAGCCTCCTCCGTTCTTCAGTTCGACGGCCCCTACACCATCGTTGAGCAGGTCAGCTCAAACTGCTTCAAACTGCGTCATCTCAAGACCAACAAGGTATTGAAACGCATCGACCGCTCACACCTCGCTCCGTATACTGCACCCACTGACGGCCTCGCCCCGCTCAACACAGTCGCAGTAGACGATCACGACGACGACTCAGTCAACTACACCATCGGCGAAGTCGTAGCATTCATCGACCGCGATCAGGTTAAACTTGGCATCGTTATAGATGAGGACCCAAAAAACGAGGAGAACGACCTTGTAGTTCACCAGCTCGGTACGACCTCAGACAAGAACCCTCTCTTCCGTCCCATCTACGAAGATACAAAGGACCAAACGACTATCCAACGCTGGGGTAATCCCTTGGCCCACTGGAAGCCCCTTCTCTTCGACACAACAAACGATCAAGTCGTTCATCGACACATCGAGTGGCGCTCTCACAAGACCAACAAAGACAAAGGCCGACTTTCCGCCAGCGTTCTTAAGCGTCTCAAAGGCCCTCTCATCACCGGCGAATCCTTCCCACTTCATATCTTCCAGAAAGGTAAGCAAGCTACATCGAAGGCCCGTCCCGTCGACCCTCCCAGCCTGTCCTCCCTCGGCTAACGTGAGTTGTGGTAGCCGCCTGTGCCAGCCGCAGCTCCCGGCCCCGCCTGATCCGGGGCTGGAGCCGGCGGATTTGGCAGCCTGGTGGGACTGCGCCCGCCTGCACCCGTGGGCAAGACCCCTCCGGCTGTCCCTGGCGTGCAACAGCAGCAAGATTACGTGTGTGGGAACCGCAACAGATTACGAATGTGTGTCCACCCCCGACAGCCCGTGGCAGTTTGTGCAGTGCAGGCTCGACTACTTGCGCCTGTTGCTCGCGGAGCCCTGTGCCAGCCTCCTGGCCGCCTGCCCCGCAGACCCGCCGCGCACCGTTGCCAGAGGAAACATACGACGCGGCGGGAGCGCGCGGCCCCCGACGGCACTTGTCTTTGGTCGGAACAAGAGCAGGGCTGGCGCTGGCCGCGGGCGGCGCTCTTGGAGGCCTTGCAAGGGCGGGGTTTCAGCTACTGTGTACTGCGGACAGGGGACGGGACCGCTCTGCTGGCGGGAGCCGCCCTGCCACCAGCCTGCGCGAAGGCCCATGGCAGCGAATGTGTGCATGTATATAAATATATATGTATATATATATGTATATATATATATGTATATAAATATGTATATTATATATATATAATGTCTGTATGTATGTATGTATGTATGTATGTATAAATAGCCACCTCAACACTCTCAAGTGGGTTTTACACATCGTACCGGCTTCACCCGCCACAGCCCAGCACTTTTCCCACTTGGCCCGCCATCGTCCCTGGACAAGCTATCCCACGACCAGAGTATCCCTGTAAGTCCTTGGTCGCCTTTTATACCTGCAGGTCAACAATCATCCTCATCGAATCTGAACACCTCAGTGATTATATTGGCATGGCATCATTGGTGCATTAAATTTGATTCATCTCGGCTGTGCGATACATGGCCACCTAGCTTCCTACGGCTCGACGTCAGCTCCCTGGTATCAACGCATCGCTACTGCGCCGCAATTGTCTCAGTTCCGCTTCCGCATCCCGATATCCGGCCCCGGCTGATGACGCACTTCTTTTTCATCCTTCTCCTGGGTTTAAAGAGACTCATCTTTCTCTTTTCTCCTACTTTTTTTTTCTGAGACAAGTCACTGACCAATCGTTAGTCACTCACTCTTTACGCAACTCTACTCAACCATTAGGTCTGGGGGGGGGGGCGGGAGCTATCAGACTGAGCACTTGATGTAACGACCAGCCAAAACCACTACCGTTGACATTTTACTGTTTTTGACCGGCCCGTTAGATTCTCCTCTGCACGACGTTTCGACTTCACTAACTAGCTTTCGATTTCGTCCAGGAATGACTTCAAACGATTTAATCAAAGTTTCTACAGCAATTGCCATTTTTCACTTCTCGGATGCCTTTTTCCCCGATTTCCCGAAAATCACCATCATATAGTTTAAGGTGAAATTTAGCGAACACAGTCAAGAGAACATAAAAATGATATTTGCCGTGCACTGCGTACACAGCCATTAGGCTCAGAAAGACTTTCCCAAATGAAAGTTCAGGACCTCCACTTGAACACCAATGACTTGAACTTGAAGCCACCTTCAAGTACTTTGCACATTTAACTTCAAGTGTCGCCTAACAGCTCGGCTCACAATCTACGTTCAACCAAGATCGTACTTTGCAAACCAAGTCTGCAAACCAGTAGAAATCAACGTAAATAAACGAAGTGACCTCTCAGCTATTTACTGGTATTTCACCTACTCTTGTACTATCCCCAACGATAGCTCAATGGAAGAGAAAGTCGGTAATATAACCAAACACAGTCCTCAAAAAGAGAATGATGTCTCGTTATATTAGCTCAGTGACGCAAAGACAAAAAGCCGCCAAAAGACCAGGATCAAATTGGCATTTCAGACGTGTCCGGCCAGACGAAATCTATAAATAAGTTTTTTACCGGATAATTCGGGGGGTGATGTCCACAGTACCCCTTCCCAGTTTTTTATGGCGGAACTTCGTTTCCGACATAATACGCTTTGAACTGATTTCTTTTCTGACTAAGATTCGTTTAGAGTTATGTATGAAGATACATCAACCCACGCATTAGCCGTTATAAAACAATAATGATACTTGCCCCGGTACCAATCGTATATATACTCTAGCACATTCAGTATCTATATTAAAATCTTCCTCTTTCTTCTGTCGATAAGATATTTGTGCAGTATGTCCAAGTATAATGTTTTATGGTTGAGTAATAATGTAATGTCGCCAATTCCATATAAATGTAATAACCGGTCGTCGGTTTCCATAAATACATTTACTTTGTGTGAAGACATACCCTTGTATAAATCGGTATCATGTAATATAGTGTCAGGTGATCAAGTCTGACGACTATATCCGAAGTTGGGTTGAGTGCGCCCTAACCTTGCGATATGCCGATACAAGTAGAGATCGATGGAATCCGGTGTAGCAGTTCATGTTATTAAAATATATCAGTTCTTGATTAGACTGTAGAGTCTTTAATGAGATCATCATTCTGGTACTAATGCGGGTCGTATCCAGGACACACCATCGCTCACTCAAATAGCGATCCCGTAACGGTGCTGTTTCGTGGCCGTCTCGTCTGTCTCTGCCGAAGCAAGAGAATAGAATGCATATTTTTTTGTCAGCTGTGTCTTGTTAATCTCTAGAAGAATGAAAGTAGCTTTAATATCTAAGTAAGGTTGTCGGGACGATATTGGATCAATGCTATGTTCGCAATCGACCAGGTCCACAATACTTCTAGAGAAAAAAATACTTACTATAGACGCCGTTTACGCGCGCGGACTCCTTTACCTGGTGGAGGACCTCCAACCAAAGTTAAGTCTAAGGTAGACTGTTCGAGGACGTCCCAAATTTTGTGAGGGATTGCGCCTTGTGCCAAGTCAAAAGGAATGTCTAGCACCCCTCGTGGTAGTGCTTGTATGGTCCACGCGGTATGATTTTTATCTGTGGGAGATATGGTATCATCCCATGTCTCAAGTTTCTTGGCGCTTTATATAGTGGAAGGTATTGTCTTACTTTAGGATCTTCCACTGGATCCAGACTCCTCCAGAAATGTAAGACTGGTTGTATTATTTGTGCCGCAGTCGAAATTCGATTCGATCGCGTATGGCGTTTGTAGGTACTGCCATGACTCTCATGAGATATAAATCTGAGAGCGTGTCATCGGCTACGTGCTGAGCCGCAGGCCTCACCAAGTAAAAAGCGTCTTTGGCCCATGAAATATGTCCAATCGCATCTCATTCTTTCCAACTAGGGTGAACGAGAGTGTCATTGCCCGCGCGAGGGTCTTGATCTTCGTCATCGCTCCCCTCTTGATGGACTCCTTGCGAACGTGCCGTCCTTATCGCCTTTCTCGGTCGGTCGTAGATAAGGTCATTTTGCGCTCTCCTTATTTGCGCCTCCGTGAACTTTCCTTCCGGCACGTTCGACTCCACCCTTTTGCGGGTCTGAGTCCCTGCCGCACTTTTGCGGTCGGTGGCCCGCTTGTTCTCCAGCTCAGCCTCCTCCTTCTCCGCAATTGGTGCCCTGTAGGCATCCCGTTCCGAGATATCCTCCTTACGGATTGGTGGGGCCTCTTTAAAGTCAGCCTCCATCCGTTTGAGTGCTTGATCAACGGACTCATCTTCAAGTAGGAAGGGATCATACTTAATCAGCCTTCGTACATTGACTATTTGAACTTTCCCTCTGCCCCCCTGATTTTATAATTCAAAGGCCCCATCTGTTCCATGATCTGGTATGGTCCTTTCCAGTGGATGAACAGCTTCGAGCTGACTCCCTGAGGAACCTGAGGATGGTACAGTAGTACAATATCCCCGACCTGAAATCTGACTTGATCCAGGTGTGCCTGCCTGACACCTTCAGCATCAGTCTTCCTGCGCTCCGCCTCCCTATGCGCCTGTACTATTTGCTCCGCCTCCATCTTCGCCCGAAGTCTCACCCCAAACAGCTCATCCTGATCTGCCCATGAATCTTTTGGGTGCAGCAGTGAGGCTGGGATGGCGGGCTCACGCCCATATACCAATTGGTATGGCGAGACGGAACCTTTTGAACCACCTAACGCTGTAGAGGGTAGGCAATTCATAGCAAAGGCAAACGAGGATGCTGCCTCCACCCATGCTTTTTGGTTCTCCTTCTTCATACAATACATCTTCAGCGCGGCCTTGAGGGGTCTATGCACCCGCTCTATCTTGCCGTTCGCTCTGGGGTTATAGGCGGTGACATATTGCCATTTCATGCTGTAATATGCAGATAGCTTGTCGATGACTTCATTATTAAAGTCAGAGCCTCGATCTGAGCATATTTTTCTCGGCACCCCAATCTGTGAGATGATCCTGTCAATCAACGCCTTGGCTGTTGTTTCGCCCGTAACATCTTTGACTGGGACCACCCATACATAGTTGGTGGCTCTGTCTATGGCCGTTAGAAGGTATCTGTAACCTTCCGTCGTGACCGGGAAAGGTCCTACATGATCACTGTGTAAGAACTCGAACATTCCTAAGTGTAAAGGAAAAGTCCCGATCATGCCAAAATTCGCCTTCAATGGTGTTTTGGAAGTCTTGCATGGGATGCATGCATTGACCTGTTCATCAATATTCTCCTTCATCTTCTTCCACCAGAATCGTCTCGAAATGAACATATGCGTTCTTTGTCGGCCCGGGTGCGCCAGTAGTGGGCAGTTATGAGCAGCGACAAAAATGATGTGTCTGAGTTTCTCAGGAACCCAGAGAGTCCATTTGTCTGGTTGTGATGCATAGCGCCCGTGTTGGCCTTTGTACCACAAGAGACCGTCTTTCCACCCCATCTCCTTCTGTTGCTCCTTAATCTCCTTCGTCATTTTCAGCTCGTTCGGGTTCTTGTATAGCTGTATTAGCTCTTTGAACTCCGGATCGAGAGCCTTTTGCTGTAGTTTATGCTTGGCCGTTTCAATCAATCAAAACAAAATTTTGCTGCAGCAAATTTGCTGCAGCGCAATCTTTGGTAGGTGTACCTATCATCATTTTGTTGCTCACACTCATTCAAAACATATCCAGACCTTCATTATAGTTTGTTCTAAGTCTGTATCATAACATATTTGCATAGTTTATGCTTGGCCGTTTCAATCAATCAAAACAAAATTTTGCTGCAGCAAATTTGCTGCAGCGCAATCTTTGGTAGGTGTACCTATCATCATTTTGTTGCTCACACTCATTCAAAACATATCCAGACCTTCATTATAGTATGTTCTAAGTATGTATCATAACATATTTGCATAGTTTATGCTTCGTTGTTTCAATCAATAAAAAAAAAATTGCAGCAGCGCTAGCTAGCGAATATATGCTCGTGCATGTATATTGTATGAGCAGGTACTAGGAGATGCGTTTGCTGTTTGCTGTTGCTCCTGCTTTGGTATGCATGCAAGCGTTCTCTGCAAAGCCAAACAATGTCTTAGTATTAGTAGCAGCAGTACAAGCAGCAGCAGTAGTAGTAGCAGCAGCAGCAGCAGCAGTAGTAGTAGCAGCAGCAGCACTAGAAGTAGTAGAAGTAGTAGTAGCAACAGTAGTAGTAGTAGTAGTAGTAGTAGTAGTAGTAGTAGTAGTAGAAGTAGCAGCAGCAGCAGCAGTAGTAGTAGTAGCAGCAACAGTAGTAGTATTAGTAGCAGCAGCAGTAGTAATAGTAGTAGTAAAAGTAGTGGAAGTAGTAGTAGTAGTAGTAGTAGTAGTAGTAGTAGTAGTAGTAGCAGCAGCAGCACTAAGTAGTAGTAGTAGTAGTAGTAGTAGTAGTAGTAGTAGTAGTAGTAGTAGTAGCAGTGCAGCACAGTAGTAGTAGTAGTAGTAGTAGTAGTAGTAGCAGCAGTAGTAGTAGTAGTAGCAGCAGCAGTATAAGCAGCAGCAGCAGTAGTAGTAGTAGTAGTAGTAGTAGTAGTAGTAGTAGTAGTAGTAGTATAGTAGTAGTAGTAGGAAGTAGTAGTAGTAGTACCAGCAGCAGTAGTATTTGTAGCAGCAGTACAAGTAGCAGCAGTAGCAGCAACATCAGTAGTAGTAGCAGCAGCAGCAGCAGTAGTAGTAGTAGTAGTAGTAGCAGTAGCAGTAGTAGTAGCAGCAGTAGTAGTAGCAGCAGTAGTAGTACTAGTAGTAATAGTAGTAGTAGTAGTAGTAGTAGTAGTAGTAGTAGTAGTAGTAGTAGTAGTAGTAGTAGCAGCAGCGCTAGTAGTAGTAGTAGTAGTAGTAGTAGTAGTACTAGTAGTAGTAGTAGTAGTAGTAGTAGTAGTAGTAGTAGTAGTAGCAGCAGCACTATAGTAGTAGTAGTAGTACTAGTAGTAGTAGTAGTAGTAGTAGTAGTAGTAGTAGTAGTAGTAGTAGTAGTAGCAGCAGCAGCTGCAGCAGTAGCAGTAGCAGCAGCAGCAGCAGCAGTAGTAGTAGTAGTAGTAGTAATACCAGTAGTAGTAGTAGTAGTAGTAGTAGTAGTAGTAGTAGTAGTAGTAGTAGTAGTAGTAGTAATAGTAGTAGTAGTTAGTAGCTGTAGTATCAGCAGCAGCAGCAGTAGTAGTAGTAGTAGTGGTAGTAGTGGTAGTAGTAGTAGTAGTAGCAGTAGTAGTGGTAGTAGTAGTAGTAGTAGCAGTAGTATCGACGCTAGCGGTTCTGTTGCAATTTTAGCAATATATTGACAGTCAACGATTTGTCAATCGATTTGCGGGGGGTGGGGGAGGATTGTAGAGATAGGTTACCCCACCCACGCTACACACGCCGCAGGAAGGTCGTGTTTAGGAGATCCCAACTTACGAAGTTATTAATCAATCCTCATCCGTGATTTCAATTTAAATTATTATTAAAGTAGGAATCATTAACATCACGAATAAGGATTGGTTTAAATTCTCGCTCCTCCCCTCCCCCCCCCCCCCCGCGCACACACACGCATGTGAGAACGCGCGAAGTTTTTAACTATTAAAGTTTTTATTGAAAATTATGTTTATTATGATTTAATAATATTGAATTCGTTTATTTTATTTATGACGGTGATTTACGTTTTAATAATATCAAAAATCTGAATTCATAATGAACATATACAGTTGAGGCGTCTGACTCCGGATATACTGTGATCAAGTTAGAACTTGAATGAAAAATTGATTTTTTATTAGAAATTAACTTGAAATAATTAAATTCAATATTTCTCATCAATATTATGTGTTTTTAAATCAATTCCAAAAGTTTTGATCATAGTGTGAAAATTAGACTTCAATAGACTTCATTTCACTTAAAACGTAGACTCACGTTTTTGCGAAACTTTTGTTAAATTCTCTTGGCATGGCATAGTGTAAATTGTTTATTTCCCCACTTGATAAGAACCGCATCAAGTGGTTTATCTCTCAGTGCTTCTTCTTGTTTCCAATACCATTGTTCATTGGTCAGTGTCGGCGCGGTCATATTATATAGCGGCTCGAATCTTTTTTATAAAAATAAATTAATTATTCTATATATCCGTATATCCATGTATATCATTGTCCTTAATAGGAAATTATAATTTTTTATATATCGTTATGACAAAAAAAAACTTGTTTCTTTTCTTACTTATTCAAGCACCCGCATTGAATGAATCCTTTGTATTGTCCGCAATGTTCGCAATACTTCAATCTATTTATTAAGCAGGCTTTGTGATAATACTTGTCCCTATTTGGATACTTTTCCACGACTTTTTTTGGAATTGCCCTATTGCTTTTACAATAACAACAAAATTTAATGTTTGGATTGTCAATGGTGCGGATGAGCAATGACAGGTCTTCGTTCATTTTGTCATTTTCAAACCGCTTGATACATTCAGAGCCTAGCACCATTTCGCTCCCGTTTTTTACATTTTTTATGATGTAATTCTTTGTAATCTCGTGTGAGCAACAACAATATTGTTCCGCCCCTTTTTTTATACGATCTATAAGTTTCCAGTCCGCCTTGTTCCACTTTCCATCGGGTGATATAAATGAAACTGCATTAACTAGATTTAAGAAGTAATTTCCATTCACGTAATCCAAATGAAGTTGTAAATCTTCATACGTCCAATACGATCGGCGGTGAGAGGTGTCCATGGTTTATATAATAGTATATATATTTTTATATATAAAATAAATTATATATTGTTTAACATACTATTACGAAACGCGCTTACTTCAAGCAATTCCGCTTTTTGTTTTTCGTATTTCTCCTTCCGCGATAATTTTATTCTCTCTTGGTTCTTATAATAGTATGCCTTCGCATTTTCCCTATTCTTATCAGGATGAGCCTTCAAAAATGCTTTCGCCCTTTCCCTTCTCCGTTGAACGATTTCTTCTTTAGTGAATTGAGGTGTCCTTGGCATTATGTCTCCTATATATAATTATATTATTTTAATTATTTTAAATAGAAAATCCGCCAGTCTTCAAAAATACAAAAACGCCGTTGTGGCGACTTGGACACTTGAGAGTGGTATTGAGCAGGCTAAGTGCGACAATTCTTCTTAGTATTAATAGTGTCCAAGTCTGTCCAGGGCATCCCCCCGCGCCAGAAATTATATAAACGGGGAAGTTTGTATAGTAGGGACAAAAAAAAATTTGAAAAAGTTAATTGAACCTCGCACACCTTGGACTATATAAAAAATGTGTAATACGAAGAAGAATTATATAATAAATATTGAAATTTAATCAGGAAAAAGTGTCCAACCTTTGAAAAATCTACTTGGACACGGCCAACCATGGGGTTGGCCACCAATAGGAGAAGATATTTTCACTCCCCCTGCTCTTATATATCACTAGCGGAATTATGTGTTAAGGATACTATACATTGCATATATAAGCAATGAGTAGCGTCATTGAGGAACTAAAAGTTATTCTTAACCCCCCCAATTCTAAACAGCAACGATATCAAAAAAAATATAGAGAAAATAACGAGGAAAAAGTCAAAGAAACGGCAAAAAAAATGTGGAAGCAAACAAGGATAAGATAAATAAACAGCGGACGGAATATTACAAGAAAAATAGAGATAAGATCCAAGAGCAACAAAAGAAATACAGAGACACTAATAAGGAAATATTAGATAAATACAAAGAAGAATATCTCAAGCAGAAAGAGGAAGAGGCAGAGAGGCAGAAAGAGGAACAGATGAAGGCACTGACGAAGGAGCAGAGAGAGGAGCAGAGAAAAATGGAATCTAATATTGAATTTTTAAGACGCCTTCAATTTTGATCACATAGCAAAATAATATCGTTATGGCTGAGCCGATGCCACCAATTTTGGTCAAAAAAAGGAAATTCTATAAAATTTTATTTCCGTGAATATGTCTTTACAACACCCCAACACGGCAGTGTTGGGCTGTTTGTAGGCTAAAAACAGAAAAACAGAATTCTGTCTGGACAGGTTTTTCATTGGAAACCATGTCTCTAATTCCGTGAGAAGATATTTTTTTTGTATGTTTTATGTGTATCCCCCCTACCCCCCCGCCACTCACTTCGTGAGTGTCCTCCCCCCCTTCCCCCCATTTTGGGTGATGATCATTTATGTATTCGCGACTTGTCCAACCGCAAAGTATAAAACAAGGCTTAAAAATATGAAAAACCAACATTTGACATATAGAAAACATACATAGAAAACAAAAAAAGTGTCAAATGTTTAACGTAAATTTATCAAACTAAGCACATTAAGAGAGATTTTGACGAAAAGACACATAAACCATATACACGCAGTTTATATATATTTTTATGAAATAAAAATATGGTTTATGTGTCTTTTCGTCAAAATCTCTCTTAATGTGCTTAGTTTGATAAATTTACGTTAAACATTTGACACTTTTTTGTTTTCTTATGTATGTTTTCTATATGTCAAATGTTGGTTTTTCATATTTTTAAGGCTTGTTTTATACTTTGCGGTTGGACAAGTCGCGAATACATAAATGATATATATATATATATATATACATATATATATATATACATATATATATAAAGATAGATAGATATATATCTTATATATATATATATTATATATATATAAATACACACACACATACACACACATGTATATATATATACATATATATACATATATATATATGTGTGTGTGTATGTATATATACATACATACATGAATACATACATACATGAATACATACATACATAAATACATACATACATACATGCATACATACATACATACATACACAAGACAAAGAGAGAGAGAGAGAGACATACGTACATACATACTTACACACACATACATACATACATACATACACACACACACATACAAACACATACAAACACACACACACACATACACACACAAATATAAGTATAAATATATATATACACACACACACATACACACACATACATACATACACACACACACACACCACACACAACAAAGAAACAGACGTATTCACGCATACATTAGTTTTGAACTGGAGGGGTTGAAATTTTTAAAATTCAGCATGATGCGGAAGAAAAAGGCAAATGACGTTTTCGTACAGGAAGTTCCGGCTTCATTTTCACCGTTCCAGTTCAAAAAGTCGTTTCCACTAACGCATTATGTCTAGGCGACAACCAAAATCTGGTAATACCTCTCCCTCAACATCTCTCAACATCTCTCAACATCTCTCAACATCTCTCTTAACATCTCTCTTAACATCTCTTAACATCTCTTAACATCTCTTAACATCTCTCGACATTTCGCGACATCTTTCAACGGCTCTCGACATCTCTCAGCATCTCTCGACATCTCTCGACATGTCTCAGCATCTCTCTCGACATCTCTCGACATCTCTCGACATCTCTTAACATCTCCTAACATCTCTCTTGACATCTCTCGACATGTCTCGACGTCGTTTTCGACATCTCTTGACATCTCTCGACATCTCTCGACATCTCTCAACATCTCTCAACATGTATGCAACCAAAAACAGACGTGTTCACTGTGCACATGTTTGAATTTTACTGTAGTTCCCGACCAGCGCCCCCCAAGCGGAACCAGGTCTGGTACAGCGTACAGGACTACTGGGACTACTGGGCAGCGCCAGCACCAAGCCGCAAGGGAAAAGCTCGGATTCGCAAAGGAGGAGCCGATCAAGTCTCTCCCTCCCTCCCCCCCTCCCCCCCCCCTCTCTCTCTCTCTTTTCTCTCTCTCTCTCTCTCTCTCATTCTCTCTCATCTCTCTCAATCTCAATCTCGCGCTCTCTCTCCCACTGTGACAGGCAGTTGCACATCAAACAGACTTAGAACACCAGACGTGGCTTTATGAAAACCGCGAGAGACAAAGGGAACAAGAGTTTCGGGAGCAACTCATAAGAGATTATATCAAAGCGAACGTCTCTCTCTCTCTCTCTCTCTCTCTCTCTCTCTGTCTCGCTCCCTCTGTGTCTATGTGTGCGTGTGTGTCCAATATGGGGACACATGCAATGTTTTCTCAGAACCGGATTTCCTCTCAATGCAGCACGCAACGCAGACTATGCATCCCTTAGTGCCCTTGATTCCAAAAACAGTGTCGGAGGAAGAGGTATCTGTGTTTGTCTGTCTTGCATATACCAAAGTACATTATATTAAAAAAATATAATGTACTTGGGAATATGCAAGACAAGCAAACACAGTATCATCAAATGTATGATTGTATCATCAAATTTATGATTCTATTAGCGCATTTATGATTGCATCACCAAATTTATGATTGTATCATCAAATTTATGATTGTATCATCACATTTATGATTGCATCACCAAATGTATGATTGTATCATCAGATTTATGATTGTATCATCACATTTATGATTGCATCACCAAATTTATGATTGCACAATTACTTTGACGATTGATTCTCTCTCTCTCTTTCTCTCTCTCTCTCTCTCTCTTTCTCTCTCTCTCTCTCTCTTTCTCTCTCTCTCTCTCTCTCTCTTTCTCTCTCTCTCTCTCTCTCTCTCTCTCTCTTAGGACAGTGCCAGCGCAGAGGCAGCAGTATCATCAAATGCAGCAGCAACGGGCACGGCTACTACTGCTGCTGCTGCTAATGCTGCTGCTGCTATTACTACTACTGCTGATGCTGCTGCTGCTACTACTGCTGATGCTGCTGCTACTACTGCTGATGCTGCTGCTACTACTGCTGATGCTGCTGCTACTTCTGCTACTGATGCTGCTGCTACTACTACTACTGATGCTGCTGCTACTAGTAGTAGCATCAGTAGTAGTAGTAGTAGTCCTACTACTACTGCTGTAGCTGCTGCTGCTACTACTACTACTGATGCTGCTGCTGCTAGTAGTAGTAGTAGTAGTAGTAGCAGCAGTAGTACTAGTAGTAGTCCTACTACTACTGCTGTAGCTGCTGCTGCTACTACTACTAATGGTGCTGCTGCTACTAGTAGTACTAGTAGTAGTCCTACTACTACTGCTGTAGCTGCTGCTGCTACTACTACTACTGATGCTGCTGCTGCTAGTAGTAGTAGTAGTAGCAGCAGCAGTAGTACTAGTAGTAGCAGCAGTAGTACTAGTAGTAGTCCTACTGCTGCTGTAGCTGCTCCTGCTACTAGTCCTACTACTGCTGTAGCTGCTGCTGCTACTACTAGTACTACTACTGCTGCTGCTGCTGTTGCTCCTACTACTACTGATGCTGCTGCTGCTAGTATTAGTAGCCCTACTGCTGCTGTAGCTGCTGACGATGCCAATAGTGGGGGGGGGGGGGGGCGAAGAGGAGGACGAGCAGGAAGTGGAGAAGGTTGAGTTTGAGGAGGAGAAGGAAGTGGAGAAGGTTGAGTATGAGGAGGAGAAGGAAGTGGAGAAGACGGCAAAGCCAACCCAGGCGAGGGGTAGGAAGCGGAGGACTGATCATGAGAACGACAAGGATGAAGACCAGGTGGCGAATCGGACGAGAAAGCAGACTAAAAGGAGGAAGAACGAGCCTCCTCTTCTTCAGCTTCCTTTTCCTCCTCGTTGCCTTGCTCTTCTTCTTCTTCTTCTTCTTCTTCTTCTTCTTCTTCTTCTTCTTCTTCTCCTCTTTCTCTGCTGAGTTCCCGTCACTCTCGGCCTCATCTTCAGCTTCCTTTTCCTTCTTGCTGCGATTGCTCTTCTTCTTCTCCTTCTCTTTCTCTGCTGACTCCCGTCTCGGCCTCATCTTCAGCTTCCTTTTTCTTCTTGTTGCGATTTCTCTTCTTGTTGTTCTTCTCTTTGTTTAACGCCCTGCCATCCCTCCTCCGCTTCCCCGCGTTGTTCGGCTTCACCGCCTGCTCTTCATCCTCGTCATCCTCCTCGCTCATCTCCTTCCTCGCATTCTTCTGCTTCCCCGCCTGCTCTCCATCCTCGTCATCCCCTTCCTCCTCGTCATCCTCTTCCTCCATCCTCGCATTCTTCTGCTCCTCCACCTTGTCTGGCTGCGCCGCCTGCTCGTCATCTTCCTCCTGAGGCGGCCGCCAAGAATGACGGGGAGTCAGTAAAGAAGAAGAAGAAGAAGAAGAAGAAGAAGAAGAAGAAGAAGAAGAAGAAGAAGAAGAAGAAGAAGAAGAAGAAGAAGAAGAAGAAGAAGAAGAGCCAGAAGACGGAGGCAACGGAACGAGAGCAGTTGGACTTGGTGGCGGCAGAGTTTGGAAGTAAGCTATCACACGACAAGGACAAGTGGGATCAAGAAGTGATTACAAGTTTCAAACCGGGCAACGCCAGAGGGGAAGACAATGGCCTGTGGGGATTCGATAAGCGAGACACATGGTAGAATGCGGTCAGACGCATCGCATCATATATAGCTGATTGCATCATATATAGCTGATTGCATCATGTATAGCTGATTGCATCATATATAGTTGATTGCATCATATATAGCTGATTGCATCATATATAGCTGATTGCATCATATATAGCTGATCGCAGCGTATATAGCTAATCGGATCGTGTATAAGCGTCGTTGTTTTCCGCCACAGGGAAGTTTTCCTAATCCTCTTTCCGCTGCTGCTAACAGAGTTTGGTGATGTGCGTTGTTCTTTTTATTGTGTTTGTGCACATCACAATACTCGGCTAGCTCTTCTTTTCTTTCAAGGGTACATACGTGAGTGTAAGTTACATGCATGCGCCGTGGGTGCTCATTTCTTTTCATGGACGCGGTACTTGTTGACAGGGCTTGGAAGGCCGACCCAGGTGACCGAAACAGCATAAAGAAGCATAACAGGCTGGTCAAGTTTATCAAATGTAGAATATTCCCTTTCGTTGTGGGGTTCACGAGTAGCGCCTGTCCTCACTTTAAATGGTTCCTGGGAGATGATCATCGACTGGTGAATGACAAAGATTATACAGTGGAGCATGTTACCAACTCCGAGGGAGAAGACAGCAACACACCATACAGTGTGGAGCCTGCGGCTGCGGAGAGCTCATCGGAGGGCGAGGAGGACGAGGCCGAGAATTTGTGTGATGAGAGCTGTCGACATGAGACTGGGTGTTATGAGGGCAAGAAATTGACAGGTCCGGACCCCTGGCTTCCCCAACGAGGCTACCTATGCGCGCTTCTTCAGCACTTTACCCAGGAGAATTTCCCTGGGGTTTTCTTCCTATATAATATTATGATTGCATCATATTGCTGATTGCATCACAAATTGCTGATTGCATCACATATTGCTGATTGCATTACATATTGCTGATGGCATCACATATTGCTGATGGCATCACATATTGCTGATGGCATCACATATTGCTGATGGCATCACATATTGCTGATGTCACATATTGCTGATGGCATCACATATTGCTGATGGCATCACATATTGCTGATGGCATCACATATTGCTGATGGCATCACATAATTTGCTCATTGCATCACATAATTTGTTCATTGCATCACTAACAAGTGACTGCATTAATTGCCTTGTGCCACTGCGGTGTTGACGTAGATACCATGTGTGTTTTTGAATGAAGAGTTTGAAGTGAAGCACGACAGGCGCAGCTTGCTGCGCCTTCTGGCCAGGGCCTACAGATTCTACCGCAGCAAGCTGGCCGAAACACTTACCGAGGCTACTTGGGTGTGTTGCCGCGGGAGTTATTGGATCCAGCAGATGCAGACGTTGGCAAGGTTGCTACCGGATCAGAGGACGAAGACGAGGCAGAGGCTGGCGAGGCAGAGGACGAAGACGAGTTAGAGGCTGGCGTGAAGATCAAGATCACACTACGCTACCGGACGGTTGCGGTCGATGGGAAAAAGCACAAGGTACCGTACTACTGGGTCTGTCAGTCCCAGGAGTGTAGTAGTATGTACCGATTGATAAGGACCGTTCCCTCTTGCAAGTTCTGCCGTGCGCCGAGGCCCTGTACTGCGGAAGGCAAAGCATTGCGCGCGACTGGTAAAGTGCGACAGAAAAGATCTTCGCTTGCCCCGGGGGACGATGCCTGTGGCAACTGCAAACAGCCGGTTGCACCTACTATAGTATAGTATAGCATAGTATAGTATAGGATGGTAAAATATAGCATAGTATTAGTATACTACACTATATACTACACTATATACTATACTATACTATACTACGCTGTAATATACTTGAACGTACAATGTACAGTATACTATACTGTACTACACTACACTATACTATACTATACTATACTATACTATACTATACTATACTATACTATACTCTACTATACTATACTATAAGTCGATTCTGCAGCAGCTGTGGCACAGCGTACGAAGGCAAACCACAGTCACAACCTGCACCCGTGGAGGATGAATGGTATAAAGGCCCGTTTCAACTCACGCAGCCGCCAGCAACTGTGCGCCGAGACTGGAAGGTTCCGGAGCTGCATCGTTCGGAACATCTGTACGTGTTGACGACCGGCACCATGGATAATGCCTTGTGCCAAGTTGGCTTCAAGGTCAAGGCAATACTATCTCATCCTTGTTCTGTTCGGCAACAATATTCTGTTCTGTCGTAACTTTGCCTTGCTGCCTTGTTGGCAGGTACTCGCAGTACCAGACTCTATTTACGAAGGATTTAAGCTGCCCTGGTGGACGGTGGTGGTCGAGCTAGTCAACATGAGTGTCAGCCATGGAGTCAAAAACTTTACTAGGTTCTCGTTGGTGAAAACCGGCAGCCATGCGGACTTGGCACGCTTGAAGAAAACTTGGGATGGCAAGGCAAAAGCGAATAATAAACTTTTTGTTGATCACCTCAGCGTGAATGATCTCTTGGGGTACTGGCGACTGGACAATAAACAAAGAAGGCCAAGCGCGTCGTTATGGTAGGCACACTTATGATTGCATCTTCAAAATTATGATATGTGATGCCATTAGCAATATGTGATGACATCACCAATATGTGATGGCATCACATATTGCTGATGGCATCACATATTATGTGATGGCATCAGCAATATGTGATGCCATCAGCAATATGTGACGCAATCAGCAATATTATGACTGCATCTTAAAAATTATGATTGCATCTTCAATTTATGATTACATCTCGTAGGCTCTGAACGTGACCGGCTTCAGGGTCGGTCCTCCAGAAGCGGATCATGTACAAAGGAACCGTTTTCCGGATTGGGGTAAGGAGGGTGCACTGGAGGATTTACGAATGGAGAAAGGGGCAAAGTACGGGAGCCGTGAACAAGAACGCGATTGGACGGATGACAGCGACATCGAGGAATGCGATGGACCTGCCAAGTGGTCGATCGCGGAGCAGGCTTCTGCGTCGTCGAGTTCCAGCTCTTCGTCGAGTTCCAGCTCTTCGTCGAGTTCCAGCTCTGCGTCGAGTTCGAAAGCGAAAAAAAAGATGAGGTATTCGAGGATGAGTTTTGCACAGAGATTAATGTTATACATCATTTTAGGTTGAATGTCTTTCGAAGGGGTGCAATGTACTTGCTGCCGGACGTGCAAGATTGGCCACGACTCATGTACTTGGTCTCATATTTACATCCGTCTGACGAAAATGACAAGGTTACTTGCAAAGCAATTGTTGATATGCACGTTGTGCATTTTTTGGGAAATCCTGATGCGGGATTTCGAGGTATGCCCTGCGAGTCACCTATTTTTAGACTCGCTTATGTATGCAGGAAAGATACAAAGTTAATCTTCCAAGAGGGCCAGAACTGTGTGATGCATATACTGCCACATTGGATGCCTCATATTTAGACAGAGATTTGGAGGTGTTCGAGGATGGGTTTTGCCAGATTGATACACTGGGCTATCCTAGAAGGCTTACAAGAGCAAGTTGGGAGAAAGTACTAAGGAAGGGCAAGAGTATAAACGTTTGTTGAGTTTTCAATGTAAGTAATTATAATTACTAAATAAAAACGTATTGCTTGCAAAACCTGGAAATATAGATGAAATAGATGATGGTATCATCAAATAGATGATGCCATCAAATAGATGATGCCATCATCAATTTATTATACAACCGGATCACAAAATAGATGATGCCATCATCAAATAGATGATGCCATCATCAAATAGATGATGCCATCATCAAATAGATGATGCCATCATCAATTTAATATACAACCGGATCACAAAATAGATGATGCCATCATCAAATAGATGATGCCATCATCAAATAGATGATGCCATCATCAAATAGATGATGTCATCATCAAATAGATGATGCCATCATCAATTTAATATACAACCGGATCACAAAATAGATGATGGTATCATCAAATAGATGATGCCATCAGCAATTTAATATTCAACCGGATCACAAAATAGATGATGCCATCATCAAATAGATGATGCCATCATCAATTTAATATTCAACCGGATCACAAAATATTTGATGCCATCATCAAATAGATGATGCCATCATCAAATAGATGAAGCCATCATCAAATAGATGATGCCATCATCAATTTAATATACAACCGGATCACATATTGGATGATACCATCATCAAATAGATGATGCCATCATCAAATAGATGATGCCATCATCAATTTAATATACAACCGGATCACATATTAGATGACCGGATCATCAAATAGATGATGGCATCATCAATAGATGACGATTTAATAACAACCGGATCACATATTAGATGACCGGATCATCAATAGATGATGGCGTCATCAATAGATGACGATTTAATATACAACCGGATCACATATTAGATGATGACATCATCAAATAGATGATGGCATCGTAAATAGCGTGATTTAATATGTAACTGGATCATTAAATAGATGATGGCATCGTAAATAGTTAGAATCTAAAATGTGACTGGATCATCAAATAGGCGATGCCATCCTCAAATAGGTGATGCCATCGTCAACTGATTCTTCCGTCAATGTGTGATTTTATCGTCAACGTAAAAGTGTGATTGCATCATAAACTGATTCTATCGTCAACGTTAAAGTGTGATTGCATCATCAAAGTGACGGCATCAGCAATATGATGATGGCATCCCATGTAGACCCGATTCCCTTAAATTCTCGTGTTTAATCAGTTTTACGATAGAATCAGCATTTTTGTCCCCATGGTGTTGCGGTCCCAACCAGAAAACAGAAAGTTACTAGTCAACCGGACACACGTGCCAACGTGTTTGAAAAACCAACAGAGTTGTCCTAACAAATCTCCTCGGATTTTCTTCCCCCGCAGAGCAGGGTGTTGGTTGCTTGGATGGGCTCTGGCTCGGAGGTGATCGGCGCCCTCCAGGCCAACATGATCGTCACCGGCTTGGACATTGATCCTGCTCAAGTTCAAAACGCCAAGGATCGTGTGAGCAAGTTTCTGAAGCCTGCTGCGAAAAAGGGCAGGAAGCCCAAGGAAGCCGCTGAAGAAGAGGTCCCTGAGGACATGCAGGAAGAACAAGTGACGACGGGAAGGTCGACAAGAAGCTTGAAAAGCATGGTTACATTGGAGGACACAAGTCAGAAGTCCACGCCACCTGCTGCGTGTGCGAAAACACTTTTAACGTGGGGGAGGTAGACAGTGTCATTTGCGGGAAACGCAACAGCACGGTGCACAAAGGGCCATGGCGCCGCGTTGCCGAATGGGGATGCTGAGCAGGATCAATGTGATTTCTACTGCAGCAGAGAAGAAGGCGATTGCGACGTGCAGGATTGCGTGTTCGTGGAGGGTTCCTTCTGCTCCAAAGAGTGCCACCAAGGTTGGCATGATATAATGAACAAAGGCGTCCCCGCTCTTCCCGCTGCTACCAAGTAATGCACTTGGGTTTGAGCACTGTTTCTGAAATATTCTATATTTTTAGCAAGTACTTTTTTCGTTAAATAGAGCCTTTTGTTTCATTGTTTTAATTTTCCTGAACGTTTTCGTTCTCCGGACCGGTTCAAGACTTTCCTTTTCGTTTCCACCGCTACTTGGAGTGTGTTTGATAACGTCAGTTCCGGAAAATATGTCATAAAAATCACCTGCTTGAGCCAAAATTATATTGTAATGCTGCACTGTTTTTCGATGGCTGAAACTGCTTTCATTACTTTTTTTTCACGTTTACCCCGGTTAAAACAGAAAATTTTAATACATTACAAATGTTTTAACCCCTATATTGCAGTACGTTGGCAGGTCCAAGCTGATACTAGTGCACGTGATAGGTTGATCATGATCGAATATCGATATCTGTAAATGTTAAGCCTTGTGGTAGTTCATGCTCTTTGCGTCTGCTCGTACCTTCTCCAGTATTTCTTCCAACAGAGGTTGAAAACCGAGGTAGAATAAAGGCTCGCCAAGCATATCTCCCTGTCTAGCTCCGTTCTCGAGCTCTATAGCTAGATCTAGATCTGATCATGAGTTCATGTTGATCGTCTCTATTTTCCCATCTGGCATCTGGAGTAGCAGCTTGGATGTGTTGCGGTAGAGAAGGTCTGTGATGTCTCACAGGGGTGCCAGATCTTGGATTCGATAATTTCTTAGAGACAAGTGCTAGAAGTGCTAGAAGTGGCTCTGTCAAGAAAACCTAATTACTTTTTTAGCTGCAGGGCCGGCCTGCAGCTGAAAGATCACTGGAAAAATATTTTGGACGAGCCTGCTTTTTTTTTTTTTTTTTTTTTTTTTTTTTTTTTTTTTTGGGGCGGAAACTCAACATTTTTTCACTATGAATTTCACTTGGAAAAATCTGACAGCCCGGTTTTTCTATTCAAAAAGAAAAAAAAATTAAAAGACAGAAGTTTGATTTTTGAAACTTTCCCTAGTCTGTGGTGGTAAAAATAAAAACGCTCTGGGACGGGCGATCCACTTGTGTGTTTTTTCTCATATGCTATTTCTATACAGCTATAGACTGGCGATCCACTGTCATATTCCCGTTTCTAAAAGTATATCGTAGCAAAGTGTGCCTTTCCGTCTGTGATCACTTTCACGAAAACTTAACTATTTCTTGAAGTGGTGGGGGCCGGCCTGAGAGATCACAGGAAGAATATTTTGGACGGGCAGGCCTGTCTTTTTTGCAAAGCGTGTCTGTCATCACTTCAAGGAAACCTAACCACTTTTTTAGCCGCGGGGCAGGCCTGAAAGATCACTGGAAGAATATTTTTGAAGTGCCTGCCTGTCTTTTTTGCGGAAACACAACTTTTTTTTTTGTTATGAATTCCACTGGGGAAAATCAGGCAGCCCAGTTTTTCTATGGAAAAGAAAAAGAAAAAGAAAAAATTTGGTTTCTTTGCTATTGATTTTATTTTGATTAGCCTATATTTTACTTCTGTTTGCTCTCCTTTCTACTCTGTCTGTGTCTCATTTTATTATTGAGTTTACTACAAGTTCAACACACTAATGATTAAAATTCTAAGTGGTGAAAAAAAAAAGTGTTTGAAACATTCCCTAGTCTGTAGTGGTAAAATAAAAACGCTTTGGGACGGGCGATCCCTTATGTGTTTTTTTCTAATTCGCTATTTCTATACTAGCTATAGACGGGCGTTCCCCTGTCATTTCTAAAAATATATCGTAGCCAAGTGTGTCAGTCTGTCCGCTATCATTTTAAGGAAACCTAAACACTTTTTATGAATAGCGGCGGTGCCTGCCTGAAAGATCACGGGAAGAATATTTTGAACGGGCCTGCCTGTCTTTTTTGCAGAAACACTACATTTTTTTCGCTATGAATTCCACTTGGAAAAAATCAGGCAGTCTTGTTTTTCTTCTGAAAAAAAAAAAAAAACATTGCTAACAAAAAAAAACATTGCTTACTGTAAAAAAATTATATATCGTCTCTTTCTCATCAAACCTTGCTTACTGTAATAAAATAAAAATAAAAAATAAAAAAAACAGAAGTTTTTGAAAATTTCCTCAGTCTGTATTGATAAAAATAAAAACGCTGTGGGACGGGCGATCCACTTGTGTGTTTTTTCTAATAAGTCATTTCTATGCTAGCTATAGATGGGTGATCCCCTGTCATATTCTAGTATTTCTAAACGTACATCATAAAAAGTGTGTCTAATCGTAAATATTTTTTTAGCGGCGGGGCCGGCCTGAGAGATCAAGGAAAGAATATCTTTGACGTGCCTGCTTGTTTTTTTTTTGGAGGAAACAAAACATTTTTTCACTATGAATTCCACTTGGGAAAAATCGTGCAGTCCTGTTTTTCTATTGAAAAATAAAAAGAAAAAAAACATATGTTTTTAAAACTTTCCCAGTCTGCAGTGGTAAAATAAAAACACAGTGGGAGAGGCGATCTCCTTGTGTGTTTATTTGAATACGCTATTTCTATAATAGCTATAGACCTGCAATCACCTGTCATATTTTAGTTTCTAGAAATATATCATAACCAAGCGTGTCTGTCATCACTTCACGGAAATCTAAGTAATTTTTAGCGGCGGGCCTGCCTGAGAATTTTGACTGGTCAGCCTGTCTTTTTGCGGAAACACAACCTTTTTTCACTATGAATTTCACTTGGGAAAAATCTTGCAGTATTGTTTTTTTATTGAAAAAGAAAAAAAAATATGTTTTTGAAACTTTCCTCAGTCTGTAGTGGTAAAAATAAAAACGATGTGGGACGGGCGATCCCCTTCTGTGTTTATTCTAATATGTTATTTCTATACTGGCTATAGGCAGGCGATCCCCTGTCATATTCTCGTTTCTAAAAATATATATATCGTAGCAAAGTGTGATCACTTCACGGAACCTAACCACTTTTTTAGCGGCGGGGGTCGATCAAGGTAAGAATATTTCACCTGTTACCTCTCTTTTTCCCTTGATGTCTTTCAGAAAATTTATCAGATTATTTAGGGCATATAACGGCGTGAATGGGCTGAAAGAAACAAAAAATCCTGATGAGTATCAGACCATTGTCATCCACCTCTGACCAAGAAAATCACGTCGGGATGAGCAAAAAACGGTGGCTTGCCTGCGGTTTGGCTTGTTTGCTTGGCTTGTTTCTTGCTTGCTTGCTGCGGTTAAGCTTGCTTGTTTGCTTAGCTTGCTTGCTTGCACATTGCTTAGATAGCGCTTTCTTGCTCCATCCTTCATCATCATCATCATCATCATCATCATCCATCATCACCATCATCATCATCATCATGCATCACATGCATCATATGCGCATCATCATGCATCATCATCATGCATCATGCATCATCATCATCATCATCATTATCATCATTATCATTATCATCATCATCATCATCATCATCATGCATCATCATCATTATTATTATCATCATCATCATCATATGCATTATCATCATCATCATGATCATCAGCAGCAGCATCATCATCATCATCATTGATTCATGCATCATGCATCATCATCATCATCATCATCATCATCATGCATCATCATCATGCATCATCATCATGCATCATCATCATCATCATGCATCATCATCATGCATCATCATCATGCATCATCATCATGCATCATCATCATGCATCATGCATCATCATCATCATCATCATCATCATGCATCATCATGCATCATCATCATCATCATCATCATCATCATATGCATCATCACCATCACCATCACCATCATCATCATCATCATCATCATCATCGCATCATCATCAATATTTATTATTATTATCATCATCATCATCATATGCATCATATGCGTCATCATATCATCAATCATCATCATCAGTCATCATCATCGTGTTTCTATATCATCATTTATTATTCATCATCATTAATATTCATCATTCATGATCATCATCATCATCCATAATTCATCATGATCATCATATGCCCCCCCCCCCAACTATGGCCATGGCCACCACGTGCACCACCCACCCACGCATGCACGCCCGCACAGACACACACACACACATTGCACACACTGCACACACTATGAAACCGAGACATAGACGCAGACACATCATCTCATCATCATCATCATCATCATCATCATCGATATCATCATTTATCATTTATTCATCATCATCATTCATCATCAACAACCCCATCCCCCCCCCCCCCCCTTCCCCCCAAACCATCGCCGGACACAGGCACAGACACAGACACAGACATTTTCATATATATGTATATGTATGCATGTATGTATGTATCATGACAATCTATTATTATTATTATTATTATTATTATTATTATTATTATTATTATTATTATTATTATTATTATTATTATTGGACACCGTGATAGCCCAGTGGTCAAGTTCTACCATCTGGGCCCTGTCGCCAGTTCGATTCCCGTCGGTGCCACCAGTATTTTCATTGAACATACCGATCCGTCTGGACCAGTATTTTCATTGAACATACCGGCCCGTCTGGAAGTGTTGGAACTGCCCTTGCGGGGGTGTCATTAGAGCTTATCGTCAATTCTTCGTACTCCCCTCACGGGTGAGACGATGGAGGCGCATGTGCAGAAATGCATCAGCCATTGACAGAGAAGCACTATTATTATTATTATTATTATTATTATTAGGGAGTACATTGGCCATCGGTCCTTTCCATGGGCTGATTGGTATAAAGCTCCTAGAGTAATGTTCTATGCCGTCACTTCCTTTATTCCACCGATTGGTGTGGAGACTTTCCTTATGGAATGGAGGACTGGATGCACATGGCCTTTTGGCTCAGCAATTGGCAGGAGATACACTATTATTATTATTATTATTATTATTATTATTATTATTATTATTATTATTATTATCATCATCATCATCATCATCATCATCATCATCATCATCATCATCATCATTATTATTATTATTATTATTATTATTATTAGGACACCGTGATAGCCCAGTGGTCAAGTTCTACCATCTGGGCCCTGTCGCCAGTTCGATTCCCGTCGGTGCCACCAGTATTTTCATTGAACATACCGATCCGTCTGGACCAGTATTTTCATTGAACATACCGGCCCGTCTGGAAGTGTTGGAACTGCCCTTGCGGGGGTGTCATTAGAGCTTATCGTCAATTCTTCGTACTCCCCTCACGGGTGAGACGATGGAGGCGCATGTGCAGAAATGCATCAGCCATTGACAGAGAAGCACTATTATTATTATTATTATTATTATTGCCACCAGTATTTTCATTGAACATACCGGTCCGTCTGGAAGTGTTGGAACTGCCCTTGCGGGGGTGTCATTAGAGCCTATCGTCAATTCTTCGTACTCCCCTCACGGGTGAGACGATGGAGGCGCATGTGCAGAAATGCATCAGCCATTGACAGAGAAGCACTATTAGAATTATTATTGTTATTATCATCATCATTATGATTATCATTATCATTATCATTATCAGCCAAATTATTCTGGATGGAGTTTTGAGGCAGTTCTAGCCGCCATGCCATGCTTGGTGTGTGCACTTGCACATTCGGCACATCTGCTTAGCTGCGGTCTTGCTCTCAGTAGCTCTACATGTGGCCTTGCTTACCAGTCCAGAGGCTGGCAAGCAAAGGGGGGTTGGAGGAGTTATGACCTGACACTAGTACTATTATCATCATCATCATCATCATCATTATTATTATTATTATTATTATTATTATTATTATTATTATTATTATTATTCTGGAGGGGTGCACAAGATGGCACTCCATGGGAAGAGGAGGTGGTTGGGCCTCTCCCCACGAAGGTGACCGCTTGGGGAGGGCGGTCACCGGGATATGCGCAACTCTCAACTGGGCATTTACTCGGTAGGGGTTCGGCCAGGCAGGTTGTGGGGTTGTCTGTTGGATTGTTGGTTGGCTCGTTTTTCTTGGCTGTTGGTTTGGGTCTGGTTTCCTGGTTAGCCCATTTTCGCCGAATTTCCTGCCGAGTAAATGCCGGGGGCTTCCAGTTCCGGTTTGGTGATCTTGTTGAGGTGAGCATTCGGAGGAAACAGTACCGAGATGGGTTGAAGATAGGATTCACATTGAGCCGAGATGGGGCTGAGTTGACCTGTTCCAACTCGGCTCCATTTCGGCTTCATGTTAATCCTATCTTCATCCTATTTGGGTTTTGTCTCCTCCCTATCTTCGCTTCTTCGGGGTTGCCTAACTGGAACACATGATGAGCGCACGTTGGAGAGGGGCTTCAGTCGGTCCCAATGCCTTGCCAGTGCCTTGCTGCGTTGCCGTGCCTTGCCCCATGCATTCACACCCTCCACCGTTGCATTTCTAACTGAGCAGCTTCGGCTGGGATTACTATACTTGTCTGTAAGACCCTATAGGTACCGCTAGGTTCGCGCCTTCTATACCCACGTGGGGGAAGGAGTTTCAGCGGCACGCCGTCCGATCTGGCTCCACTCGGGGACACCCGTACCTCATGATGTGTATTGTTAGGAGCAGCTGAAAGTCCATAAGGCATGAGAGTAGAGGCGTTGGCGATGCGATGGAGAGTGTGTGTAGTGCGTGAGGCAGGTTCTGGCGACGCTGGGGGTGCTGGCGGGCGCCGAAGGGCACGAAGCGACGCGGCAGCGTCCAGTGACACCGGCGGAAATGCGTGTAGTGTGTGTTGCAGATACCGCCGATGCTATTTGCATGGACGGGCGCTTTCCTCGGCGTAAAGAGGCGCGGCGGTGATGGCCAGCGACATTGGCCGTCTACTACTCTCAATGGATTACAAATACGCGAAGCACGGAGCTACCACTGTGGCCCTTATGGGACAAGGTAGAATCGCCGAAGACCTGGACAATCCCCGTGGGAATGCCTCTTCGACGGGCTCTGGCCCGATGTCCCAGGATGGGAGGATGAGGGCTCGCGTATATGACGGAATTCCTGAACCACGTGGAGAGGCTATCTTAGCTGCGCCTCATCCTTCCTCCCCAAACCTGGCACACGGGTCGGCGCTTCAACATAAGGCGAGCGGCGCTATATGGCAGATGGCACCGCCGCCTCGACGGTATCGGCGGGTAGATCGGTACGACAAGGACGGGCGTAATCTGATTGTCTGGGGGCTCTCAGAACGCGCCAATCTACAGGAGATCGCCTCCAAAATGAGCGGTCTTGGTCTGGTGGTCCCGGTAATGGAGTGGCAAGGCCAGCGAATGTCTCGTCACCTGGAGCTGGTCTACGAGGACGATGACAGCAGGCAGACGGCGTTGCAGCAACTCAAACATCTCAAATTCTTCGGCAGAGGGGTCAATGTGGCCCTTGGGCGCAGGTTCAGGGACAGGAACGTGTCCGAAGGCTTATTCGCATCCATCTGCGTGGGGAAGCGGCGGTCCGGAAGGAGGAAGCTGCGACGGGATATCGCGTCTTGCCTCTGCATGAAGAATGTGTCGATGATGTGCAGGTGGTGTCTTCGGAATTGGCTGCCGATGCACCTAAGTGTGTGTCTGAGTGTGCTGATGTGCATGTGGTGCCCCTGCATTCGGCGGCCAGTGCAGTGGGGGACCAACCTGCGCAAGAACCTGCAGAGGGGGGCAGCACGAGGGCGGAAGCCAAGCGCGGCCGTCGGGTCCGGAAACGAGCCAAGAAGCATCGCTCCAAGCAGTTCGATACCGGCTTCAAGCTACTCGTCGCGAGTCACAACTGGCAGGGTAAAACGGGATACGACAACGTAGGCACGGCGGAATGGGCATCATTCTACAAGCACGAGGGCTGGCTAGTCATCGGGGCTCAGGAGCACCGCATGGGCAAGAAGCAACTTTCCAAATGCAGCCTGGATGGATTCCGGATTTTTGGAAAACCTGCGGAGGTCAGCGAGAAAAATCGCTGCAAGGGTGGGGTTCTATTCGCGGTGGCTAACTTCCTTGGTCCGTATTGCAACCTGGTGTCAGCCCCCGTCGACCACCGGCAGCAAGTGTGGCTGCGTATCGCCTCGGGTGTTACCGGCGCTCACGATATCTATGTGGGCAACGGCTACTTTCCCCAGGAAACGCAGGAAGAAGAGTCGTCAGAGGCGTATGCGGCCTGGCAGGCAGCTATAGCTTTTTTTGGAGCCAAAGGTCTTGTGGTCACGGTGGCGGATGCCAACGCGAAGCTCGGGCCGGCATGCAGCCGAAAAGAGGAGGGCATCGTCGGTCAGCACGGGGAGGTCGATCATAAGGGAGCACCGGTACGTTCGGAGAACGGCAAGAGACTCGCGGCTGTCCTCGTCGCTTCGGGACTGCGAAATCTGAGCGGCTTCTCGTGCCCAGTGGAAGGGTCCTACTGGTGGTCCCGGCGTGAGCAGCGCGGCATGGGCACAGGCAAGCACCTCCTCGATTACATCTGCGCGTCGCCTGGCTTGGCATCTGGAGCAAAGTTCGGAGTATGCGAAGATGATCTTGATACGGACCACAAGGCAGTATGGGCCGAACTGACGTGGAGCGGCCAGCGCCGGCCAAAGCGGGCTGCGAAACCTTACAGGTCCTTTCGTGTTGATAAGCTTATTGGTGCTGGTGTCTCGGGTAATGATCACGCTGCGAAGCAAGCGCTGGATTATCTACGCGACAAGTTCGATGACGTATTCCAGCATTGCCTACAGAAGCTTGGAGTACATCAGCTGCCTGAGCTTGACCTATCGGGTGGTGCCGACAGCCAACGGGTGGTAGATGACGTCACCGAGCGAGTGGCGCAGTCCTTCCGAATGGCGGCGCACCGGGTCCTTGGCTCCAGATGTATACGACCCCGTTTCACCAACAATTGGTTCGACGGGGAGCTAAAGGAGCTCATTCAGCAGCGCCGGGAGGCCTACGCAGCATACAGGAGGGATGAATCGAATGCGGAAGCCCGTCTGAATTGGCTACGGCTCCGCAAGGAAATTCGGAAGGCAACTCGGGCCAAGAAGTCCGCCTCCTTCAAGCAAGTGCAGGAAGAAGCGGTCAAATGTCAACGCGAGCAATCCTCAAAGCGCTTTTGGCTACTCGCGAAGCGGCTTGGCGGGGCACGCAGAACGAAGGTCTCCGCGCCGGTGCAAAGGGAGGATGGCTCACTGGCGTGTACGCTGCCGGAAAAGGTCGCTCGGTGGGAGGAATTTCGGAAAAATTCGGTGAAGCCACGGGAAAATCCGGCAAGTGCGGCTGTTGTGGTGGAGTGCTGTGCAGAAGCAGGCTCGTTGGAGTGGGAGGAAGCCGAAGCTAAGCGGCAGTTCCACTGGAACGATCGCTTCAGAGATGAGGTGGCCCGGGCTATGAAGGAGCACGAAGTAGGTGAAGACACTTGCGAAGAGCTGGACAAGCCGTTCACGCAAGAGGAGGTCCTTGCAAGGCAACGTGCCCTGAATAACCACAAAGCTTGTGGCGAGGACAAAGTGAAGAACGAGATGCTCAAGTATGGCGGCGCCTACATCAATGGCTACTTAACGCAGTACTTCAACTGGATTCGAGAAGCCGAGAGGACTCCAAAAGCTTGGGGCAAGGGAATCATCGTCAATATCCCCAAGGGTGGGGATCCTACGGATCCTGACAACTGGAGGGATATCTCGATTATTAGTTGCCTTGGTAAGCTGTATCTGTCCTTATTAGCTACTCGTCTAACGCTCTTCGTGGATGGCCCGGATAAGCTACGTCCAGAGCAGGGAGGCTTCCGCCCGGGGCGTCGCACTACGGATCAGGTCTTTACCCTTTGGCAGAGGTTGAAGGGGCGTCAGCAGCAGAAGCGGGAGTCGTATGTTCTGTTCGTCGATCTACGCAAGGCTTTCCCGTCTGTTTGGAGAGATGGTCTATTTGAGAGGCTCTGGAAGCTGGGTGTAAGGGGCAAGTTCTGGCGCACGCTACGCAGGTGCTACGAGCAGACTTCGTCGCAAGTGCTAGTTGATGGAGCACTCACCCCCGAAGTACTGGAGGGTGTAGGCGTCCAACAGGGGTCCCCTCTCTCTCCCACACTCTTCAACGTCTTTATGGATGAGCTGTGTGATCGGCTGGCGAGTGCCCTCAAGATCACGGATGTGAAGCGGCTGAACGACATCAAGGCACTTCTATACGCGGACGACGTGGCCCTCATCGCTCACAGTCGCACCGAGCTCCAGAAGATGGTCAATGTTGTGGCCAAGTTCGCGGAAGATTACCGGCTGGAAGTCAACTTGAAGCCCGGCAAGACGGAAATCATGCCCGTTTACACGTCGAGCAAGGCGAAACGACCAAGTATCAGGGAGCGAGGTGAGCCCGTGGTGTGGTTTCGCGGCCAGAAGCTTTGTGTCACCAGTCAGTACAAGTACCTGGGAGTGGTTATCACCGACGACCTGAAGTGGAAGGAGCAGGCCCTGCGGGCTACGCGTGTCACTGAAGTCGCCACCGCAGGTTGGTACTCTTTGTGGTGTGCAGGTGAGATACAAGCTAGGTATCGTCTCATGTGCTGGAATCAACTTGTGGGGCCAAGCTGAAGTACGCCTTCGATGTCTGGCGTGCCCCCGTATCGCAGCTCACCAAGCTGGAGGCAGCAATGCTGCGCCCCATGAGGATGATTCTCGGCATCAGCCCTAAGACAAGCAAGTGGATTACACTCTTTCTGGCGCGCTCTTTGAGTGCGGAGCGTTTGCGGCGGGCGGCGCAACTGAAGTTCTATGGACGGCTGCGTGTTCTACCGGAGAAGCGATTTCCTGTCATCGCATCTCAAGTCAAATCCGACTGGACTGCGGAGGCCGAAGGCGCTATCAGGGACTCAATGGATCTACAACAAGGGCTTCAGGAGCTCCTAAATAGCTCAGAGAAGGACCTCGAGGGTTGGTGTTCGACTGTGGACAAGTGGGCCCTTCAGCAGGACGTCAAGATGGTGCAGCAACTGATGTGGGACAAGCGAGAGGCAGGCAGCGATCTTACTGATGGCCTGCGAGTCATCCTAAGACAAGTCTTTGGAACTAAGGAGTTCCCAAGATGGGTAGCCCTTGATGATGCGCATTATAATCTGCTTCGGAGAAGGTTGCTCAGCTGCAACAACCGCCTTCGGTTGTACCGCAGCAAGTTGGTCAGTGGCATGTCCCCTCGCTGCTTCTGTTGTCATGATGATGTCAATGAGTCCCTTGCGCACTTCTTATGGGATTGCCCCATGCATGAGGGGAGACGTAAGCAGCTGTTGCTGAGTATGCAGAGGCTCGGTGGCATGGCTGTGGGGGGTGCTGAGGGGGATGGAGGGAGTGAGGAGGGTGGTGAGGTCGTAGGTGGTGAGGTTGTGGTGGAGGATGTGTTGCTTGGGCGGGAGCGGGAGGGCTCTGTGCGGCAGGGTTGGGATGATATGTCGCCTGTGGATCAATCACGATTGTTTTGTAAGTTTTTTCAGGGGAAGTCGCGCTTCCGCAGTAACTTTAGGCTTGCTGCGTTGTTAGGGGTTACAGCGTTGCGTCCCCCTCCAAAGTTGGATGTGTTGTTTGGATCATATGTGTCTGAGTGTTGGTCTGCTAGGGAGGGTAAAAGGGAGGAGCTTGGGGTGGAGGATGGGGGCGAGGAGGTGATTGACCTCACTGAGGTTCCATCAGCTTCTGTCCCACCCTCTCCCCCAAGTGACGTTGATGTTGCGCGGCGCGGCCGTCCGCGCAGTGTGGACGTCCTGGCTAGAGAGAGGGGTTCGGGAGCGCAGCGTAGTGTCTCCGAGTTCTTCTCTTCAGCTAACACCCTCGCATCTAGCTCTTCATGCACTTCACAGCCCCCATCTGCCCCTGCTGTTGCTGTTGCTGCTATGTCTGTTTGGTGTTCTGACAATGCGTTGGGATCGGCTGACCCCGGTGACCCAATGGAGGCACATGTCCAGGATCTGGATCTGATGCTATAGTCTGAGGAAGCCTATTATTATTATTATTATTATTATTATTATTATTATTATTAGTAAATCTGCCTTGGAGTGTTGACTGTGACATATTTGAGGGAAATCCCGATGAAAAAACCTAGTCACACTTGCTGAACAGAGTTCCAGCCCAATGGCCTCAAGGCGTTAAACTGTGACGCCAACTCATAACCCTTTAGTGGTAGATGCTGGGGAGGAGGGTCGTTGCGCGCGTAAAAGATCTTAAACTCCGCATATGCTGGTTGATAGCCCAGGACCCAGCAGACACCAGATTGTTATGGGTGGGGTTTCGAGGCAGCTCTAGCAACCGCGCTTGGTGTATGCACTTGCACATTCGGTGACGTCTTGCAAGAGGTTGCTGGGACTGCGGAATAACCTCGGCTTAGTGCAGTCTTGCCCTCAGGAGCTCCATCGGTGGCCCCGATCATCAGGCGAGAGACTGACACGGGGGGGTGGAGGACCTCGAACAAGGGTATTGGAGGCTTATGTCCGTTGAGGATATGCCATTAGCTGCATCAGTACGCCTCAGATATAGTATTATTATTATTATTATTATTATTATTATTATTATTATTATTATTATTAGGGAGTACATAGGCCATCGGTCCTTTCCATGGGCTGATTGGTATAAAGCTCCTAGAGTAATGTTCTATGCCGTCACTTCCTTTATTCCACCGATTGGTGTGGAGACTTTCCTTATGGAATGGAGGACTGGATGCACATGGCCTTTTGGCTCAGCAATTGGCAGGAGATACACTATTATTATTATTATTATTATTATTATTATTATTATTATTATTATTATTATTATTATTATTATTATTATTATTATTATTATTATTATTATGGACACCGTGATAGCCCAGTGGTCAAGTTCTACCATCTGGGCCCTGTCGCCAGTTCGATTCCCGTCGGTGCCACCAGTATTTTCATTGAACATACCGATCCGTCTGGACCAGTATTTTCATTGAACATACCGGCCCGTCTGGAAGTGTTGGAACTGCCCTTGCGGGGGTGTCATTAGAGCTTATCGTCAATTCTTCGTACTCCCCTCACGGGTGAGACGATGGAGGCGCATGTGCAGATTTGCATCAGCCATTGACAGAGAAGCACTATTATTATTATTATTATTATTATTATTATTATTATTATTATTATTATTAGGACCTCGAACAAGGGTATTGGAGGCTTATGTCCGTTGAGGATATGCCATTAGCTGCATCAGTACGCCTCAGAAATAGTATTATTATTATTATTATTATTATCAATTATTCTTATTATTATTATTATTATTATTATTATTATTATTATTATTCTCCTCCTCCTCCTTCTTCTTCTAGCTCTTCTTCTTCTTCTTGTTCTTCTTCTTCTGACATATGTAATTGTAGTGTGTATCGTATATGCATACATAGGGAGGATTGACAGCGCATAAGCAACACGCTGAACAGCTCTGTCATAACAAGCTCGCAGTTTGTTACCTAGTCGCACCTGAAAGCTCGAAAAATCAGAATGGACAGTGCACTGCTTTGGAAACCCTAGCATGACAAAACATCTTGAAGGTTTCTTCAAAACTTCCAGATCCTTTTCTTCTTCCTCTTTTTCTTCTTTTCTTCTTCTCCTTCTTCTTCTTCTTCTTCTTCTTTGCTTGCTTCTTCTTTTTTTCTTTATTCATTTATTTATTTATTTTTCTTGTGAATTGCATCTTTTTTCTTTTTTTCCTCTTCATTCTTTTTCATTACATTTCTCTATTTCTTCTTAAATCATTTTTTTAATTTTTCTTTCTTTCTTTCTTTCTTTCTTTCTTTCTTCTTCTTCTTCTTCTTCTTCTTCTTCTTCTTCTTCTTTTTTCCTTTTTAAGTTCTTTTTTATTTTCGAATTCTTCTTTTTCTTTCTTTTATTTTTTATTTTTTGTTCTTTCTTATTTTTTCCTTGGTTTTTTCTTCTTGTTTACTCTTTCTGTTTCTACTTCTCATCATCCTTCTTCTTCTTCTTCTTCTTCTTCTTCTTCTTCTTCTTCTTCTTCTTCTTATTCTTCTTCTTCTTCTTCTTATTCTTCCTTTTCTTTCTTCTTTTTCTTCTTCTTCTTCTTTTTCTTCTTCTTCTTCTTCTTGTTTTTGTCGTTTTCTTTTTTTCTTTATTCTGTAGGCGGTGCTATCGCTTCTGAAATGCAACGAGCTGCTTCCCTGGTGTTAACAGGTTGTAAATCAACTAACTCAGTCTCTTTCCACGTAATAAAGATTCTCAAATACATTCTGACACACGTTCCAGACACAAACTAGAAGACGTTGATTTTCAAAATCTAGATAGGGAAGGAAAGCAAAAAGCAGTCCTTGAGGTCTGTAGGGATAGATACAGGGCTGGTATTTCCAAGGGTATGAAATCTTGGAGACATCGTGGAAACACTATTCCTTGGACAAATGTTGCGCAAAATATGCAGCCACGAACGCAAGGCATCAGCGCAGGAGGTCGTTTCCTAAATTGGCCACCTGACGTTCCGGTCAAAACTCCACAGTTTATGAATGTCAGCCAGCTGGATGAGCTGTGGAGGGTGAGGAATGATTTGCAATATGTTCTTATTGAAACGCCAGAACAACTCATAAGTTCAATTTTTGCTG